>JAKSZP010008287.1:0-84526 GCA_022478985.1 Massospora cicadina
TAATAGCCAAGTAACTCCGGTATGCTAACCATACTTAAAATACTAGCACCAACAAATAAAAGACCTTCTGTCTTTGTACAAAATCAGAAAAAATTATTCCTCTATAATTGGGACTACTTCTCCAGCAGGCAACTATATACTTCTCTTTGGGAAGAATAAACACACACCACTATCTAATATAGATATAACATCAACAGTTACGAATAACAGATAGATGACATATGGATAATAATTAATAAACTAAGCGATAGTAGTTATTAATGATCAATAAAATAGTAAATGATGATTAATTGATGTTTTATTAATCAGCCAGGTGCCATTATTATATATCTCTCTGGCATCTCCTGGCTGAACTCATCTATCAGATGAGTTCATTCATATTATGCCTATCCTCTGCTGGTCATGGAAATAATTATGAAAAATCCCCAATTCAATTCAGCCCATGAATTGACTAAAAATAACAATCATTTCAGCCTGATTGAAGGCAATTTTACTCTCATAATCAGGACGACTTTGGGTTTGAACTCAACATCAAAATCTTCCCAGTTAGAGTTACATCATAACTCAACGTCTAACAATAAATGTGGAATAAAACATATATGATCATAAAAGATGATACACCCCAATTTGGGACGTCAGCAGGCCTCTCAATAGCACTTAGTATGCCCATAATCGGAACATCTATGTTTAAGTGCTTAATTATCAATTTCATTAATTGAACCCAACTTCTGCCTTAGTGCATTAAGATTATTGCACTAATTTAGGAGGTGCAATTTAGTTAATGCTGTGGGACCACTTTGCACCCAAGTGCACCCATAATCGGCCATAATATAATAATATCATAGCTATTATTAGCTACAATAATTGGGCACCTCAGATGCGATTAGAGTGGTTATGAGGTGAATCTTATTTATCAGATTATGCAGATGATCAGGAGGATCAAAGGATCCATCAATGGGAGTAATCTATCAGCATTGATCATTTTCCAAAGGGTTTATTTTTGAGTCAACCATCAAAATCTAACAAATACAAAGTTGGACTGTGTCCCATACTCCAGAAGCCCCGCCATTAACTGATCATATAATAATTGGGATGGTGGTGAGATAGGAGGTATGTGAAGGACACCACCAATGTGATGTTTGAAGGAAGGCAAGTTCAAATTGTAGGGATAGGAGTGTTTTCATAAATTATGGGAGTAGAAGCTGCTGCTGCTGCATCCTCCTCCATTTGGAATCCAACATCAAAATAGCTCTTAAATAGGTGGAAATTGATAAATCCTGCCTGTGTAAATGCAGCCATGGCTACTTTGATAATTGCCTTGTCAGAATATAGGGAAAAACGCCCATAGTCAACTCTTAGGCTAAATCAGATGCTGGAACAAGGTAGGGTGAGAGGATGGCTGCGTGAAGGGTGGATGCATTCCAGGTGGAGTGCTAAGTCCCGTGGGGGGACAAAACATCTTGAAGATAGTGTACTATTTGACTTTATGCAAACACATATGCCCACAGGGCAGAAAACGCTAGGCGGTGGAGCACTGCTACCCCACATTGGATCAGTAGGCGGTGGATCCATGGAATTTTTTGGGAAATAGTTGTGGCCTGACAGCAGTGGAAAATTATGCGCTTTCTTTTTAATAAAATTCACTTGAAGTGAGATTGAGTGAAAAGAATATGGATTGACCTTTATTATTTTAAAATAATTTGGTGGATTGTTTTAAGTTAGGCTCTTTTTACACTCAATTGATGATGAGCTAAATATCTCATCCACAACATATCTTGCTGTTGTTGGCGATAAAAAGAATTTACTATTGTCACAGGCCCTTGTCCCATTTGATACCCTCTTAACAAAAGATGTTTGAGACGTTTCAGCTCTTCAGGTGTAATGGGTTTTTTGAGGTAGGTAATAAAGGGTACATCATTCCAATTAATCTGGGACACAGCCATTTTAGTATTCCCATTAGACCCAGTAATGGTTCTGAATAATTGACTGGAATTGATCCCCTGTTTGGCGTAGTCACCATCTGTGGTACCAGACATAAGCGCCACTTGTTGAAGTTTTGACCTACTTTAGATGGGCTGGTTCTTCTTCTGTTGAAGTTTGAAGTTTCTAGCGTCTATTGTATGGAGACAATAGACCAGATAATGACAATAGTCCAGATATTAACTCCTTGAAAATGAAACTTCAAAGCTGTATTCTTATGTCCTTGCTTGGACAATGGCTCGCTTCCCTGATCCTTCTGATCCTAAGTAAATTCTCAACTTAATACAATGTAAAAGTATTAAATAAAAAAAGCTTATATAATAAACTATGAAATTTTGGTAATAATCAATTGTACTTTTTTAATATCTACTTGGAGATAATGTATAGGGTTCTTTGTTTACCACACTTTGCCAATGACGCCTCATTTTCAATAGCACTTAACTAGAGAAAAACGTAATAAGTTCAACATCGATGAATCCCCCCCTTGGGTTGGGACCATCTAGTACTAAAAAAACGTAATAAGTTCATCTGAGGGTCTACAGTCCTTTTGATTTGAGGTCATCTTACACGGCCTCAAGGTTGGTGTCAAACTCATAATAACTCAGTACAACTTTCTGAAGAATATGCAAATAGCTGTATTAATACTCCTTCCAAGAAATTGTCAGCACATACCAAGGCCATTTTTATCACTGTTTAGTAATTAGTTTGATCAAAAAATCGATTGACATTAAACGCTAATTTCAACATAGGCTAACAAAGCCCAAGTGCCCAAGTCATCAAGTAAACTATTTTTAGTAAGTCCTACTTAACCAACAAAGCCCCTGGGCCCATGTCATCATAGTCAGATGTTATTAAGGGAATCTCTAGGCTGCTGATCCCAAGCTTTGCATAATCATAGGATATTCCTGATCCATAATCACTGATATATTTGATATGATCCATAATAAATTAAACCTGTCAATATTATTATGTCCCTATCAGAAATCTGACGGTTAGGTCCAGTTAACTACTCAACAAGGTACTTAAAAACCAAGGATAGTAGAATTTTGTTTTTTTATAATGATAACTGAATTATCTATAAATAACTGAGTCCTAACAAAAGAATATAACTGCTGTTAACTAAGCTAAAGAGTTAATAGATGGTTGCAACCCACTTATTTTGAGCGGAGGTTTTAAATTTTCAATGGATCAAGCATATATGGTACCTGCATTGCCATAATATTGTCAAAATGGGTTTGCATTATGATTTTATCAATGAGCCAAAAGAGATGATCTTAAAGGTGTCCCATAGTCTACAAGTAGTTTTACTTAAACCAAATGTACTAAGGCACTCGCATTGGTACTAAGGTTTATCATATGAAGGTATTAAAAATACATATGTGAAATGTATTTTTGACACAAGATATGAGATGAAGAAGTGGATTTAATGCCACTTAAAAGATTGTTTGAATTTTCTTTGTGGTTAGCATTGACAGCAGTGACTTCAGTTGTAGCATAGTGGACGTGATTAGTTAGCAGCGCATCTTAAACATCAGCAAGAGCCTTGCAACTTATGCAGACCTTCTCTTTTGCTTTTTCGCCAGTGGTCAACGCCAGCAGTGTTTGAAAATATTATTGTGTTGACCACAATAAATACAAGATTGTATTAACAATTATTTCAACCTAGCCCTCTTTCATCATGTATGTATGAGGTTGAGAAAAGTTAGATGAATAAGGAGGAAGTGACCTTGAGAGCTACAGGAAGCTCTAGAAGAACTTGCTTAATACCAAGAATGGAAGTAGTTGAACGCTTCATAAAGGTCATGTGTAACTGGAACTAAGGTTTACTGCCAAATCAGAAAGTATGGTAGTTATAGCATCATTGATGACGAATCAGTTGTTTTTACCAAAATCTGTGCCTCATAATGAAGCAGAAGGAAAATTCATAAAGAAATTCTCCTTGACAGAACTGAATATCCATGAAC
Organism: Massospora cicadina; assembly: GCA_022478985.1. Lineage (NCBI taxonomy): Eukaryota > Fungi > Entomophthoromycota > Entomophthoromycetes > Entomophthorales > Entomophthoraceae > Massospora > Massospora cicadina. Next base: position 3,945 of record JAKSZP010008287.1, read on the forward strand.
GTCTTTTTACTAATTAGTTAGCATCTGGTGTTTAAAAGCGATGACTGTAAAGGTTTGTGCGTTTTTTATAAATTATAAAAAGCTTAACTTTTTGAAGACTTTAATCATGATCTAAGCCACAATGGTTCAGGTATAAATGTGACCTTGTTTCATCAAGTATACTTAAGCAACCATTGCCTACAACAAGCTAAAATATATTTGAAAAACTAGCAACCAAGAACAATATACTTTATTTAAAGAGAATTAGGGTATTTAAATCATGACTGGCAATTGAATACCCACTATTAATTATCCATGGCTCTAACTGCCAGAAACATATGTATGTCCAAAAAGCTATTAGCAAGTTGGCCAAATACTATAAAAACACTGGGCATCAGAAACTATAAGAACAATTGTCTGAATGATAGAGGAGATAAATCAGAATTTAAAATATGGGAGTCTAAACAGATCTGAAACTAGAAAACTAAATGACAATTGTGCCTGACTAATTAAAACACTAATTATGGAATTTTTTAAGAAACATAGTCTGTTTAAAATTCCAAAACATCCTCAGAATAACCAGTTTAGATTCTTCCAAAGTGTTTTTCATTAATATAAGCTAGGATGAATTGCTTCATGATTTAATTAATCATTGATGATAGAAAGAGAGGTCATTGGTATAGCCCTTTGCTCCAAGAGGCGTCATAAAGAAAGAATGAAAATTTTCAATACTAGTCTCCAGAGAAACCAAAGGAAGAGCAGTAACAAACGTCAGCATTTATTGCTGAAATGAAATTCCATTAAGCCAACCCTTTAAAACTGATATTTTGATATTAATACAAATATAATAACTAGAACAATAAATTTTTACAATTTATTGTTCTTTCTCATTTTTATCCAGTTTTTATTCATTTTTAAATTTTTCATCTTTTTTATATATAATTGATAATCATTTTCATGCTCATAAGTTTATCATGTATTTTTGATTTTTGTGTTGTAAAAAATCTCAACTCATCTAGCTTGACGAACTCTTGGGAAGCTTCAAGCTAATTTATTGAAATCAAGTGCACATATGATATTACTGGGCTTCTTTCTATATGTACTGGTTCATCCGATAAATTGGTAACCATTACCTGGATTTTCTAACGACTTGAAGTTAAAATTACAGGTGTGACACATAGATTGGTTCTATTTTTCCTCCAGGGCACATGTACTTTGGCATAAAGTTGTTTGGGAACCTCTAACGACAGTCCAGATTAAATAAGACACTGCCTGTAAATTTAACACCTATCAGCTTTTATGCCCTCAGAAAGGTTCCAAGGCACTCCTCAAGTCAATCAGACGGGTTTTTAACGTCAAGACTGGCAAAACTTTATTTAGATGATCCCATCCGCATATACGAGAATGATATAAAAATATCTTCTGCTTTGGGGGATCACCGTTTTTGTTTTAAAACAGTCGCAACTGTTGTCCTAGAAAATTTAGGAGTTATTTCCTTTAAATTGCACCAAACCTCATTCTGTCGCATAAAGTCAGTTCTAATTAAAATATCAATTCTTTTTTTGTAAAAATTTCCTGTGTTGTGACGATCAGTGATCAAAATATTAAAGGCAAAGCACTAAATGTTTTCTTAGAAGCCATGATTTGTAGGCCCGCAGTTTTTAAATCATTTTGTAGTCCAGATCTGATGCAAGTCTTAATTTCGCTCACTTTGTGAAGATAATGTTAATTGGAGCCTCGAAGTCAATGATCTCTAACCTTGATTCATTTCCAGAATATCTACATAAGTACTTCTGATACCTGTGCAATATTGCTTACTTGTAAAATAGCAACATTGTTCACCAAAGTAATTGTTTTCATAGGTTGCTCAGTTTAATTAGGGATTTCCCTCTAATGGTAGCCATTGAGAGTTTGGCGTCATCAGGGTTTATATCATCCCGCTTAATGTTGATTTGTATACCCTGGGGTTGCTTCACGTAGGGACTCATCCATTCTCTAGTTATTCTGGTCTCAGTCGTCTTATTTTTTTGGATGAATAAATGCATGCTCTCCAATACTAATTATTGATATATCGAGGGTTTGATGTCTTAATCCATAAAGAGTTACTCTACATCTAAGCTGTCTTGTTGTTTTGCTAAAGGGGTTGGAACTTGAGCATGAGCGAAAATAGATTGTTCCTTGTTTATTCCACATGAGCTTAACTCACATAAGAAACTTGATTGCTGTTAAATACAACCACATTGCTAATGTCCTTTTTTTAGTTCTATAATCTTTAAATTATGGCCTCCTCTTCCACACTTAAAACAAGTGGGTTAATTTCTACCTTGGCCGTTTTGAGGTTATAAAATTAGTATTTGATCTGGCACTGTCCACTGCACTGTTATTATCAGCAGAATTTCCTGTAAATTTAGCACTGCCTGTATTGGTATTTTGGCAGCTTTTGTTTGGGCTATGAAATATTATCCCACAAATTTTTAAGAACTCTACCATATATTTTGTTTTTGTATCCACATTTAAAGCTGTGATCATAGCCCAATGAAGCTCTCTATAGGGCCAAAGTACTGATTACATTGCAATACGCTGGAAATTTAATTTAATTCTCCTTCCGGTGAGTCTCTGAGTTTCTTTGGCAAAATCTATTAGCAAAGGAAATGACAGTTTTATCCTTTTTTGAACTGAATGCTATAAAGTTTTGTTTAACCCTTTCAATCACTCGACGCATATATGCGTCCAAAAATGGGGGTGATGTAAATCTAAAAACGCATATATGCATTCAAAAACCGAGGGGTATGTAAACCTAAAAACGCATATATGCGTCCAATTAAAATAAGATTTATATAGATTTATTTTAAAATCTATCGAATATTCGTATTACAACAAGGACCAAAATGAGCTCAAAAAGAGTGAACATCGGCTAAGAAATTCGTGCCAAATTTAAGGCCAAAAAACGGATGATTTATTTTGAAAATGACTGAAAGGGTTAAGTTGGCAATGCAATCAGGGCTACTAAATTCACCCATAACGCATTCTTTGCCTCCATATAAGTCTATTCACCAGTTACTAATCTGTATAATAAGGTAGTACTTTCCACATCCATACAATTGACCATAGTGATAGCCTTTTAACAATCTCCACATCCTACCATAGTCATCTTAAAAAGTTTGAAGAAATCAGGAACATTATTATTTTGGCATTTAGGTAGTTTAAGAGCTGGCCTGAATTATCACCTGTAAGGGTATTGTTACTGCTATATTCTATATGCTTTATATTGGCAGTTAATATGCTGAGTTTTTGGAGTGCCTTACAAGTGATACTAACAGTACGGTTATTGGATGAAAAGATTTCTGATATTTGTTCCGTCATTGCCTTCTTTGCAGTGGCTTGTACTTGTTCTCAAGCCAGATAACCTTATTAAATTTTTCTCTCCTCATGCCTTTAAGTAGGCTTTCAGGCTTTTAACTTCTGGTTTACAAGGCGCACTCATCTAACGCCTTAAACAGGCAAGAGATTTCTTCGGAATTCAGTTCTAAAAGTTTGATTGGGACTTAAATCTACGCTTACATTTCTTGCAAGTTCTTTATGCGCCCATTCCTTGAAGTGGCCATTGCTCCCCACCCTAATTACTTATCATCCTTTATGTGGGATACTTGCTGCGAGCTAACTAGGCTCAGATGCCTCTTGTTGTGAGCACCACTTGTTGAAAAGCGATGACTGCACAGGTTGGTGGAGTTTCAATAAATTATAAAAGGCTTAACTGCTTGAAGACAGTAAGTTTGATCTGAGCCACTAATCTAAGTAAAATCGTGAAGTTTGTTTGATCAAAAATACTCAGGCAACCATTGCCTACAATAAATTAAAATAAATTCTAGAGAATTTATTAACCAAAATAAGGTTAATTTATTCTAAAGGAATTGGGTTATTTAAATCATGGCTTGAGATTGAATGCCTACTATTAATTATCCTCCGCACCAATTATTTGAAAATATGTAATGCATAAAAGCTATTGGCGAGTTGGCCTGATGCTCTTAAGGCTGGGCATCGAAATAGCTAAGCATGATTTACTGATTAAAAGAGAAGCTGTGTCAGAACCTAAAACTTGAAAATAAAAACATATCTTAACTAGATAAATTAATCGGGCTCTGCCAGACAAATTAAAACACATAATGTTTAAACTACTAAAGGAAACATAATGTAGTTTAGAATACTAACATCTGATCACTGCCAAATTTTTCAATGAGAGGAGTGTCAACCTTATTTTAGTTTATAGTCAAAGTTGGAGTATCATCACTTTTTGAGTGATCAGCTTAGACAAGATGACGAGTGTTTAACTTTCTACTATACGAAACACCATTCATAGCACTTTTCAGGCGTAGAGAAAAGAAGCAATACTCCTCTCACTAGGGGTCTATATCTTTCTGAATGCTTAATAATCTTTTAATATATGAAGGTATGGTATATATACCCACTGGAGAGGTATGAGGAATATCTCTATAAGTTAGATTTAGAAGGAGTCTCAGGATCTCTATACTGAGTAGCGGTTTGATTTATGCAATTACTATTGGTTTATAGAGTATTAACGTGGGCTATCATTGATCCAGTTGTGCCTTTTTGGAGTAATTCTTGACAAATTGCCTCAAGATCAGTTTGCTGAGAAGTAATAGTAGCTTGGAGATGTTTTTGTTCATTTTCTAAGCTTTTAAGTTATGTTTTTGACAATTATTTATAAATTATTGAAGTCATAAAGATAAATTGAGTTGTCTAATACTTATTTTAGAGAATCTATGGTATGGTTTGGATTGCCTGGCTTATCATCCTGATATAGACAGCATCTATAAGCAATAGCAAATAAAATTTCTTATCCAACGTGTTAACTCTTTCCAATAGTTAACTATTCTCAGTTGGAGAGGGAAGACGCATTGTGGGTCCAGGAGGCCCAGGAGGCCCAATAGGTTAATAATCCCACTGCGGCTAGTAGACCCTAGGGATCCAATAGTTCCAGGTGGCCTAAGTTCTGGGAGATCTGGTAGATACAGCTGATCTGAAAAGTCCTTCTGTCCAGTTGGTCTAGCCAATCCTATGGTTCCACTAGGCCTATGAGGACGGTAAAACAGGAGGACCCATAGTTAATCGAAAAAATTTTAGTCATCATTTATAATTAGTTGATTTAAGAAGAGGATTGATCCCTAATTTCACCAGCTTTAGCAAGGAGGTCAGAGGCAGCAGAGCTTAATTGATTGGCAATAAGGTAAATGCAGTATTGGAAATTTAACTAGATGATGTTTCTTTTAAGATGGTCTGAAATTAGTAATTTTTTAACTAAGTCTGCGTGTTGTTTTTATTTGACTAGTTTTAAAGATTTTAACTCCAATAGGGGTGCTCCAAATTAACAATGATGTCAATCAATCAATGGATCAATTATGATAGATTTAATGAAAAGACTTTCATAAAGTATCATGATCATTTGCCAATAACGCTATATTATCAAACTTGTGGAGCAATTGTGAGGTCAATTGACACAAAGTAGGATCTATTAATGAGAGTAAAGCTTTTTCTGTAAATGATGATAATGATTTCTAATAGATGGGCATTAAATTGCTATGAGTCAGCTATAGTTGAAAGATAATATCTTATAAAATATCTTTAACTGTCTTTAATTTTTTTTGATTTATTCGATTTATTCGAGGTACGCCGACCAGGGGATGGACAGTACCAATCACAACACTCAAAATGGAAAAACAAACTACTAACCAGGTGGGAAGCAGAAACTGCTTAACCCACCATGGCAGAGGGTGAGGAGGGGTCGGGGGGTTGGTTTTCAGAAAGACCCGCCTCAATCAAGGGGTGTTGGTTGCAGTACCAGATCAGAGCAGAGAGCTGGGGCGTTGGGGCACCTGCATAGTGGGGGCTGAGGTCAGCGTAGTAGGAGTTTTCCACTTCTGCATCAAGATAATGACGGGAAAGTGTCTCAACAAAAGCTGCGAGGAGAACTTCAGCTTCTTTGCGGGCTTCAGGAAGTTGGGTGAAAAGGGAGATACTGTGGCGGGTGATTTTGGCTGAGGGGTTGAATGAAGCAAGTGTTGCGACATTCATAACAGCAATTTCAGCATCATCAAATAATTTTGAGATTTCACTGCAGGGAGATTCAGGGAAGTCAGGGGGAAGAAGATGGTGGGCAGGCCATGCTGGAGCTGAGCCACTGACTGGGCCACCGCGGTGCGTAGTTTTGGGCAATGAGGAGAGGCCACCGCAGCTAAGGCGAGCTGGTGGTCACTTTGGAAGGGGGTTGTATTGGGTAGAGGAGCAAAATGGCGAGGGGTAGGGGTTTCATCAAAGTTGGGAAGGAAAAATTCTGCTTGACCATAATCGCCATGGCAGAGAGGTTGACCTGTATGCTTACTAATAAGGATATTACCTGATTCGTCAGTTTCAGCCAATAGATCCCATGGATTTTGGTTCACTGGAATAGTGGCATTTAAATTTGAGTGGGTAGGATTGGGCGAATGGGCAGCTGCTTGGGTACGAATGTTGGTCCAAGCATTGCTCTGATTGGCTGGTGTAGATTTAGGTGGGAGAGTGAGGATGGAGGTTTTGGGTGGAGCTGATTTTCCATGTGGGCCCACTGAACGAGATTGGAGGGTGGGAGGGGGCAGCAAAGCGCCCCATACTGAACCTCCAGAGGGGGGCTCAGAAGCTGCATCAGCAGATTTGGCCTTAGGGCACGCTCTTTTTGCATGGTTGAGGCCAAAGCAGAGAGAACAAATCTGCCTACCATTATCGACCTGAGCCCAAAAGAAATGATCAGGTGCTGCAGCCACACTAGCGCGGGGTGGGATTTGTTGGGCTATGGTAGGGTGGTGTGGTATGATGGTGGCTGTTGCACGAGGAGCAGCAAGGCGTTCTGCACCAGAAGGAATGGCAAAGATGAGGTTGGGCTGAGTGCCATAAGCCATGAGCCCCGCGACCAACTGGTCATACAAAACCTGGGGTGGAAGGTGGGATGGGAGATTTGCAAAGGATACCACTAGCGTGGTGTCTGAAGGGAGGCGAGTATGGGTTGTGGGAATGGGGTTTTTTTTATAAATTAGAGGAGTTTGTCCTGCCGCTTCAGCATCCTCCTCAGATTGGAACCCAACGTCAAAGTAGCCCTTAAAAGGGCGGAAGTCTATAAAGCCAGCTGGCGCAAAGGCTGTAGTGGCTAGGTCAATAATTGCCTTATCGGCATATGGGAACAAACGTCCATAGTCCACTCTGAGGCAATAGCGAATAGCAGAGCGAGGGGGGGCGAGAAGGGTGGATGCGCGCCAGGTGAAGTGCTAGGTCTCGTGGGGGGACAAAACGGTTGGAAGCAGTGGGCGGGCTGTTTGAACCTGTCCAAACGCGCTTGCCTGCAGGGCGGAAAACGCTAGGTGGGGGTGCACTGCTGCCCCACACTGGGGTGGCAGGCGGCAGAGCCAAGGACATCAAAGAATAGGTTTGGGCAGATGGCTGTGGATAAATTAACTTAAATTTAAAATCGCTCAAAAGTGACTTTGAGCGGTTAAAGAGAAGTAACGTTGTCTTTAATTTTTAATCTAAATATTTGTTTTCTTTTATTGTAAATTGAAACTTTTAATTTTGGCTCATATTGCGCCTCCTGTCTTCAGGAAGAAAAGTAGTGTTGAAAGAACCTTAAGTAATCCTTTGAAACCAACACTTTTTTACAAGAGATGCGCACTTCAGTGGAGATCTAAGCTAAAGATATCTTACAGTAATAAGGCAACAGTATGAGCGGATGATCATTTAGTAAAGCAAATACTGGTTGATTTGAAAGAAGCGGGCACATGGACCAAAAAGGTGATCTTGGAGACATTGGGGTAAAGGAAAAAATCTTCCAGATTGATTTGAGGGGGTGAGCATAAGGAAAAAGAGAACTTGAATTATAACAAGGAGTGCCATGGAGTTCCTTTTGAGGGCATGCCATCTAATAATTTTCTAATCCAAAGAGCCTAAACTAGTCTTTTATAGTGATGAATGACAATGAATATGATGATGGAGAAGATGAGTCCACCACCAAACCTACAGGCAAATGTGAATGTGAAGATGGGGTAATAATACAGTTGAGCCATCTAATGAAGGGGATCTTAGACATAAGGATACCCAGCCCAGTGAAGGGACCTAAAAATCTGATTTTAATACTCAGTAGTACAATGAAAAAAAGATATATATATATATCAAATGAATGAAAATGAAAATAGAGAAAAAGAGAATATATATAACATTGGTACATACTCCTAATATTTAATTTATTAAATATAAAAGTTATTTCAAGGGTTGGCTTAAAGCCATTTATTTCTTTGCCTATGGTTGGTAACTGGTTATGTAAAGAATCTGTGTCAGATTATTTGGTGACCAATACTGCCAAAGCTTCTTTTCTTTCTTTATGATGCCGTCTTTTTTGTGTGCCATCATTTCTTCACAGCAATAGATGCCGCCTAGTTTCTTTATTTCTGACGTCTATAGGAGAGAGGGTTTGTACAAACAACCTCTCTACCACCATGTCAAAGTTTTAATAGGCTGACAAAGGGTGCTTCAAACCTGGATTGCCTTTCTTTTTTCCACCCATTTTTAGAAAAAGAGGGTTGTACAAAAACACTCTGTCATTATATAGTTTTTTAGGCTGACAAAGGTGCCACGAATCTGGATTTCTTATCTTATCTCCAATAATTCTTGGAGAGAGGGCGTTGTACAAATGACCTCTCTGCCACCTTGTCAACTATGTGCTGGCCATTGAGGAGCTCTTTTTAATAGACATTTTTGTAGAAAATAGTCTGGTTAAGCCAGGGTTTTGTTGAAAATTTATTATATTAAATGTTTTTTCAATATGTTATGGATTTTGTACTTTATCTAATCTGGTTTTAATGTCAGATTTTATGTAACCAGTTTGATAATGTTAGGCTTCCAAGAGGGAAACTCCAGAATTAGCATAATTTTGATTAATCAATGGATTAAGTATGGATAAATCAATGAACAGACCTTCAACAGGTAATGAGATTAGTTGTTGATAACGTTTTAATAACAAACTTGTGAGGCAGTTGTGGGGGCAATTGCCACAACGAGGGGATCAATCATAAAAGTTATATTTTGAGGCAACAAATTCTGATGATTTCTAAAAGATGGGCATTAAATTGTCATGAATCATCTATAGATAGTAGTATAGTATTTTTAATATTTATCTTTTAGTGTTGTTAATAATCTTTTTAGCTAGTAATTTTTATTGTAGTTAAAGTAATTCCTTTTTGGTTTAAATCAATCCTACTGTCTCCATAAAGGAAGCAATTAAAGTTAATAAAGAACCTCAATGAACCTGTGCAACCACCACTCTTTGACAGGTAGCAGAGATTAATTGATTGGCAATGAAACTAAAAGTTTACTCAGATCTTATTAACAACTTTCTGCATAAGAAATTAATTACTATCAAATCCCTTAAGGTAGCTTATTCCAGGACTAATATAAAATAGTATAAACTCTTAAAAATGGCATCATGGTAGTCCTGTACTACTAAGGTGGCAGAGTTGTAGATTTAGCAAAGACTCATGCAAATCTTGAAATAAGAAGATTGTCATAGTATTTGTTATTGTATTTAATATTTAACCCAAATGGTGGATCACAGGGTGCAGAAATAGTGGTAGATGTCATTCAATTTGGCTTACACAAACTTTAAAATTGGTAAAACAAGGCTTTATAAAGGTTTGTATATAAGAGGCCATGATAGAACCTTGCTTTTGGCGAGTCTAACCTCCAGAAAGTAGATAACCCATAGGTAACTGATAATAGTCTCAGTTACATTTGCAGATTGAATGTGGTGGCTATTTCTTAATGGATGGCATCAAATTTTCCAAAGAAACTCATAATTTAATTGTGTTTACAGGGGGTTATAAACCCATAAATAGCATTATAATGTACCCATTGGGAGACACTAGTGATATCTAAAAGAGATAAACTAGCTGTTTTATTGCTATTTTCCATTAGGAAAGTATATTAATTAATCAGGTAAATTGAGAGAGTACCTATAAGAGAGCACTAATTTTTTGTTGTTAAATTTTAAAGCTCAGAAGGGGAATTGTTATTCAATGAATACCTCATTAGGATTAAAGGGAGCAATGGGGATCACACTTAAATCAATAAGAACATTGATCAATAATACTATTATCCAGAGAGGGGAAATGGCACTTCAAATCCCTAATGAGACTTACTATATCAAGTAAAATCTTAGGCAGCTTTGCAAATAGAAGATGTTATTCCTTAGCAAATGACAATATTTCTACCTCTTTAGGGGAAATCAGAATTATTCAGAGTATTATCATCTAAGTTTGGCAAGATCTCTACTAATAGGAGCACGCTCTTTCAAACCCTAAGTTTGGTCTAGATTAAAATTGAGAGTTAGTAAATTATCTGATATGAAGGGTTAAAATGATCATGTTATAATAGATATTTTGCCTATAAACATTCATGACATCCAACGGTTTACTGTCATTATCAAAACTTCTTTATTTTAATTGCACTCTTTGATTCATCCTTAAAGCCTATTGTTTCAGTCACATTTTATTAATTAGTATTTAAATCTGTTGTTTTTACTTGAGCTATATCTGGTTCATCAAATTGTCATTATAAAGGTATTTGCCTCCATAGCCCACATTTTCAGTCTCAATAATCCCAAGAGGGAAGATTGGGCTTTGTAGCTATGGAAATTCCTTGACTATTACATCACCCCTAAAGATTAGAGCCTATTGAGCTCCAGCATTTTTTAACCTTCTTAGGATAGCTGGTGCACTTGTTAGTAGTGTTCTAGGAGAACTTATCTACAGGTAGCTGACCCACTTGACCAAAGACCAGTGCTTCTCTTGAAAGACCTTAGTTTCCAGAACCCCTTAATCTAATACTCAGCCTCGCTGGGGGTTTAAGGATAATCTGGCTTGAGTTTCTAAGGTATATGACCTTTGACTTTTTTAGATGTGAGACATAAAGTATCAGATTCACATGTGATTTCTAGTTATTCTAGTTGTAGACCACTTTGCTCACCTAGCGATTGACCTTTTAAAACACAATCTGTCTAGTCCAAAATATTCAGCATTTAGTGGTGTATAAATAGTGTTTGGAATTAATATTATACGGTTCCCAGCCTTGAGGGCTGAAGCCTTTAAGCAATATCTCATTAAGCTTTATTTTTTGGTATTTGGCTGGTATATAGTATTTATCTCAGGACTTTCAGGCTCTTATTTACTTTTCTAAAACGTCATTTGCGGATGTGTTTTTCTTCTTGAGCCACCTTTTGTCCTTAGGCAGTACCCTTAGTTCATGTAAATAATACATTCCCATTAAAGTGTGCGTCAAATTGTAGTATGCAAATTAAACAAGTTATAAAAGTCTGTCCATAGTTTCTGATTTACCAACAAGTAGCAGAGCAGTTAATGCTTAAGGATCTGATTGATTCTCTCCATCTGAACTTTAAAGTTGGGGAGGGGTACGCTGAAGAGTGGCACAAATTGATCTTTATTATCAAATAGGTGATATAAAAAACTGCAAGATGAACTGTGGTCCCTATCTGAGATAAACATGTCTGGTATAAGGCTTTAAAGGGCCTTTTACCCTATTTCTTCTCATACTTCACCTGTTCCCAACTTAACTAACTGTTTTTATGTTAAGATTATTCGATTCTTATGCAGAGAAACCCTCATTACACCACCAAAATGGCACATTCTACTTTAGGTAAGTTTTTTTCCACCGCTACTCCTTTTACTAAAATATTCCTTATTCTCCATTCCCAACACCCATAAATCCTGAGACCTTTTTGAATTTTTAATGTAGAACAAATGAGTTTACTGTAAATCATTATTTATTGTCCACCAATTTTAGGTTTACTTTAACGTTATATTGCCAATACTCTTTTTTAATTTTCTTGTGCCAATATAATCAAATGTTGGATTACAACAGGTAGAGCACATTTTGATGTGGAATTTTTATAAAAAGTTTTTATGGATTAATTATGGAGTAGCAAATCATGGCATTCCCAATCACTTTTCCTGAGCCAAATTATAGCGACCAATTTGCAATTTAATTCTTCCCTTCAAAGCGATAACCTAAGAACCTGTAACCCAAGAAGATGATGCATCACCAAAAAGAGTACTGTTAAGTCTAATCCCCCAATTCCCTTATATAATCTAGTACCCTCACAAGTGAGGATACTGGTTTTATTCCCCTTATACCATTGTTTTTAATAAAGCGTAATCCTCCTTAGATGTTTTGATTTTTCTGTTTTTAATTGAAGCATTTTGTGCATCATGGAGTAATTGTGGCCAACATACTCCCACTGAAAGACTGCAGACTTTTTAAATGGAGAGAATAGGAGTCAATTCAATAATTTTTTTCTTGTTACTTCAGGTGGTTCCACGGGCGCTGTAAAGTGCTCACCAAATCAAACTGAGGCACCCCTGTTCCGCACATCCTGGAGGCCATGTCTTGAGAACACTTTCTTTATATAGATCTCTCAGGTCCTTAGCTCTGAGCTTAGCTGTTCGCAGGGAGAGCTCCACATACCTAAATCAATTAACCACCATGATAGTGTCAAAAACTTTGAACTTTAGAAAGCCCAGTTATGTAATATTTGCTTAGCGAGGTCCACAGTAACTTTGCAAGTTTTAGGGGTTTCAGCTACCCCGCAGGATTGCTTCTAGACGGTTTAAGACTGTCACAGTTGAGGAACCATGAAAAGTAGCCTGTTATAGTTCCTGCCAATTCTGGCTAGGAGTGCCTATGGATCTGAAGTTAAATAATCTTTCCAAAATTACAAATTTTCTTCCAAATGGCGGTCTGGAACAGCTCCATGACCTTTGGTTGGAGCTTGAGCGTTGAGACCCATAAACAGTACTGAAAGAGGATGAGCCTCTCCTACTTTCTAAAATTCTTGCTTGTGTCACTTGAATTTCCATCCTCAAGTTCCTTCCTGATTTTAGCACCATATTTGGAGCGCCTCTGTGTGGTGTGATTCCTATCTATCAGGTTAGACTGTTCCTCATGTATTGCGGCAAACACCTGAAGGAGGAGCATTATAACCATGTTGTACATGATGAGCTCCTCCTTAGAGAAATCATCTTTGAGTCTTAACTTAGAAAGTCTAGTAAGAGGTTGCTTTTTTGGGATTTTAATCAATATTAGATTGTACTAGGACAGCCTTAGGTGACAATGGGCTTGGTGGAGGTTAATCCTCCTAAGCTCCAGTGGAATTCTAGGCCTTTATTATCAGTCTGGATCATGAATGGATGTTGGGGGTACAACAGGTGGTTTTATCAATATTATAAAGTTGTGACTATTTCTAATAGTTTCATGTTTTATACCAGATAAGTTATCTCAGAAATTTTAAAACTTCTCGGTGAAATAACTGACTAGATACTATATATCATCCTCCCAGCTTTTCAAGATCTCTTCACTCATTGAATAGTTCTAGGCGTCAGATTATAATTAGAATGATAAGTCAGTATTTGGGTGCACCAGGACTGGGGCAGAGGGTGGTGTATCTTTTATGCCTGGAAGGCCTTCTCATCCTCTTCTTCCTTCTGAAAGAGGACTTAAACTATATTTTTGTCAGCGGATGAACATTTCAACCAGACTTTATGGAATCTTGTTAGGAAATTCACACTTAAAGGAAACTTCAATCCCCTGTTATGTCCTTAGGCACCCACCATTCTTTCCACGCTTTCAGTTTGTCCAGACATATTCTTGTGCCTTTTCAACAGCAAGTTACCTAAGGAGAACAAAGAGCTTTATAGCTGTTTGTACCTTAAAAGTTTAGCTGAAGATTAGCCCTGTCTATGACCTTAGCTCCTTCTGCACATCTTCTGTGTGAACTCCTTTGTCATAGAGAAAAATTATGTCATTTATATAAACAAGAAAACTTTTTACGATCAATTGAGACAAAGCAGTGTCAATGGTTCTCTAAAAACAGCTTGCTCATTATTCAGACTGAAAGGCATATCCTTATACTCAAACACTACCAGGTCGTACTTGAATGCAGTGTACTGGTGGTGCTTTGGGACTACCAGTACTTGACATTGAAATCAGTGCTGGGGCGTCAAACTTCAAACGCACAGGTCAATACATACCAAATAAGGTTTTTAAAGACAGTAACTTGACCTATACTTACCAAAAAACTGTATCTACCTCAGTAGGCTTATATTTATAAGATAAGAGAGTACACTGTCGTATTTAATACTGCCAGTGGCTCCAGGGCTCGCTCAAGTAATTCATAAACTAAGCTATCACAGCTTCTTTAAGATAAATATCCCCCTTTTTAGATGGCAACTCTTCCTGGGTAACCTCCTTCTACCAGAGTTCTCATTGCTTCTTTCCTTGGTTAATATATGCACTTTATAATGGTAGACTAAAAACGTATTATCAAATTAGGTCAGACAGCAATTAACTAAACTCACGTTATTTCCATAGAATGATGTTATACATTGGACTTAAAATTAATTGTGTATGGCCATAATAAATGTAATGGGCTCTATTACCAATGTTTTTTCTGTCACGGGGCAATGTAGATAGTATGCTATAGTAAAATAAGAGATAATTGGCAAATGAGGCCACAGTATTGATTGCCATAAATTAAGGGAACAAGAGTTGCACTGATAAGATTTGTGGATTTGATTAATAGTAAATCGACACATTAGTTACTACTTATAAAGTCTGGACCTCAGCGCAAACCAATTAAAATGAACTGATTAAGTCCACAATATTTACTAGATAAAGTATCAACTAAGATAAAAAATATAACCCAGATTATTGGTCAAACTAATCAAACATTACCCCCTCACTTAACTTAACACCAGGAAGCAAAGATGTAAGGGGTCACCTAACTTAATAAGAACAGGGGGCAATTGGCCCAAAACTCTTCTAAAATCTATTCAAAAGCGCAGCGTGCACCCAATTAATTATGTGATCTTAAACATGATCCTTCTGAGTGTAGGCATCCGTGGGTGGTTTCTCAATGATCTCAAATGGCCACTTCCATATGTGCTCCAGCTTGCTATTTCTACTGAATCTTTGGTTATCATAATACAAACTAATTCCCCTGCATTATAGTGGAGTAACATCTTCAGGTCTGCGTTATCCCATTAAAGAGATTGTTTTTCTGCACCAGCACATTTAAATATTCTGCGCTTTGTATTTGGATTAAATTTTGCGCAATTGGTTCCAAATTTTAAATGAGTTATATGTTCTTAATTAACACAAAAAAGATAAAAATTGGGGTATACACCAGATTCTACCCCTTGAAGTAAATTAAATACGGAATACCCTATGACCAAATGATAAGATAATAAAAGCAAAACTAGGCGGAAGGCAAGAAAAAGTTCCAGATGGATGCCTTTGCCATGATTAGCTTATGTAAAATTCAAACAAGGTACTGTTTACTCGTTTCATGCTGCTGTTAATCTCATGGTGATAGGGAGTATACAAGACTCCACGTATACCCATTAAATCAAGCATCAAAATTATCTGAGATGAGAAATTAGTCCCATTATCTATCAACAGAAACTATGGGCATCTATGCTGATAAATGAGATCTTCTAAGATCAATTTAGCCATCATTGTGACTAAGTCCCTGACCACTTTGACCTCCACACATTTTGTGAGGTGATCAATGGCCACATTTATGTATTTGAATTGTTCAAACGTATTTGACAGAGGACCCACCACATCAATAGAAATGGCATGCCAAGCGATGTTGGTTTTAACCAGTTGGGTAGGAGGTGGCTTTCTAGTAGGGACCATTCACTTAACATTCTTTCAAACAGTGGAGGGTCTCATGAATATCAGATTGCATAGATTCCCATTATTGATGCTGTTTTAATAGCTCAAGTGGTTTCTTAAAACTGCCATGCCCAGTTACCTTGAAGCTCAATAAGAATATTGTTCCTCTCTGCGAAATAGGATATCCAAAATTTCTGATAATTGTTGATTTTATAAAGCTTAACATTTTTTACAACGGTGCTCATCCTTAAACTTTTCCAATAATGCTGAACTTTTGATGGGTTTATTGTCATAACTTTGGGTAAACATTTTATCAGATAACTCATTGGCCACGTCAGCCATTAATACCACAGTAGGCAGCCATGATTACCCATCAGCCTTTTGATGCTTGATTCTGGGTCAATGCTGAATTTTAAATTCGTAGGCTTTTAATTTAATGTTTATCTAAACAGCCACCCTTCCAGATCTTTCAGATTCTGTAAACAACGAAGAAATGCGTGATTGATTACTATGGTGGAAAAGTACTCTGTGGATGTAGGCCTAGAATTGTTTAAATGATTAGATGATCACCAGATACTCCTTTTTATAGTTACCATATAGTCTGCTCATGAAAGTACAGGGTTTGGACACAATAAGTTATGTGGTGCTCAATTCCTTCAGAATCAAAAGAATCAATACCACCACAACGGCGGTGAGAGAAGCATTCATTTTAATAATAAATGGTTTATTAAGATTGGGGTACATCACTACTAGCACCTTGGTAGGAAAAAGCTGTAGTTGGTCAAAGGCCAACTGACAGTTCCAAAACACTAAAAGGGAAAACCCTTTTTGGGAGATTAAAAGCAGTTTGCTATATTGGTAAAGCTTTCTACAAACTGACTGTAATAGTTGATCATTCCAAGTAAAAACTTGAGTGTCACGCTTGCAACATGGTCATGCTGTGCATTCAATTAATTCAACCTTTGCCAGCTGGGGCCGCATGCTATGCTTATCAATGATGAGCCCTAATATTCAGCTGCTCATAGAAAAGTTACACTTATGTGGGCTGATCTTCAAATCAGCTTTGGCGAGACAGCAGAATACTTTTTCCGACTGTTGCAGGCGCTTGTTAAATATTTAATAGTAAATGTTTATTGTTCTTTAAACTAGAACAAATGAAGTTTTTGGTGATCAAACATACTATCCATAGCCTGCTTAGGTTGCAGAGGCATTGCACAACCCTTGCGCATTCTAAGAGGCTGGTAGAGGTCCTGGGCTATAATCATGGCGTATTGTTCCTTATCCTCTTTAAGCAGTTCTATCTACCAATAGACATATATCAAATCCACGACTTAAAAATATTTTGCATCACCCAAGCAGTCTAATACATCTACAATATGTGGTAAAGAATAAGAATTCTTTTTTATGGTAATAATATTAAGCTTGTTGTAGTATTTCAACATGAGATTATAAACATCTTTTTCTGGATAATTAACACTGGGAAGGCCAAGGACTATTTGAGGGCACTAACATCCCGTGTTAAACTATAAAATTTCTGTATTTTTTACTTCATTTGCCATCTTTGAACATATAATTTGATGGAGTGAATCAGCAGATGATTTTTAGTATTATATAGTGTAGCACATTGTGTGCACAACTATAACCACAAATATCTTTTGCAAAAATAATGCTGTAATATCTTAAAAAGCCAGCCCTTGGTCCTTCTCCTCCTCTGTTAACACAGAGAGGATTTTATGAGATATTATAGAGCAAACAGCTTGATTGGTATTGAAACTAAGGTCTAGTTCACTAAAGCTACCAAAACAGATATTCTGGATTTCTTTGACTTGTAACAGATACACAAAAGCAACAATTAATGCCACTTATCTGAATAAGGTACACATACAGATTATCTAATAGTACCTAAATTTTGCCATGGTTGGGGAGGATATTCTCTGGCGCGGCGATAAGTTCCAAATTGAAACAAAGAATGTGCAAATTATTGCTGTATTACCCGTATGGAATTTTCAGATTAATTTTGGTTACTACAATAAATTGGTGGCCCATTAGAGTGGTCTTATTATGATTAGCACATAGCAGAATACCATTAGATTCCCCAATATGGTAGCGTAATTGACATGTATGACCATGTTTCTACTGATAACCAACGGCCACTATACCATATTTAAACAGCAGGTTGATAAACCCTTGATTTTGAGGCGCCAGGTCCTCATTCTTATAAATATAAACTATTGGAAGAGTTTTCCTGAAGATTTCCAAAGTATTTTGTTAAAACCAGCTTTGCCTCCATTCTTCCTCATAGATGAGGTTTCAATAAAAAAATTTTAGTTTTGATCCAGGAAAAAGATGGCAGGAAAAGATATTATTAGTGAGGAAACTGTAGCGGCAAAGCACTGTATACTCATTAAGAAGTTGTGGTTTCAAGGCCTGTTCCATTATAGAATTTTGCAATGATCTATGTCAGGAATGAAACCCAGTCATTTTAATAGTAAAGTGGAAACAATATCTACCAGTGCCCCACCATCAAAAATTGTGTGGACTTTAAGCTTATTCACTGCAATATCAATATAGGCGCAATCTGAAAAGAGCATCATCAGAATTTATTGTAAGGTCATTTAAAGTGTCCACTTGACTTAAAAAGTTTTAAATCTCCATATCTAGCTGGGGGCTGGATTCCATAAAATCAATAGGCATCGCCACTTGGACCCCATTTAATCAGGGGAATCTCCAGAGGATACTGGAAGATTTTATAGCACTAGTTGATGAACTTAAGGCTTTGCTACTATTTTCGTGCCAACTTGGTTTTGTGCTTTTCAAGGAGCAGGTGGATACAGCTACCATATAATCTGCTATTACTCACTGGGCTGCTGGAGGTGAGGCGTCATTATCATTTTTCCATTGGATGAAAGGTGGGATTAGAGATTTTTTCATTTTGGGATTTCTTTAAAAGAGACAGATGTTAAAACATCTTTGTTCTACTCTTCCATGACTTTTTCCAAGGCTTTTTCATGAACGTGGTTCACTGATTAAACCCTGATTAAGAAGTCAGTTTAGAGCATTGATTAACATAACGCCCCAGGGCTTTGCAAAAATAACAAGTTCTCTGAGTAATATCAGACTGGTTAAAACAAGGTCCATAATGACAAGCTAATTCTTTCTTTAGAAAGATGGCCAGGATTGTGGGTCACAAGGCTCATGAGGACTTGGATTAGCCTCTCAAAAGAGATGGCACATTGGCAGAGGTAATTCACTACGTTAAAATCAGTTCTAAGACGTCTTATTTCAATGGCACAGGTCAGTGAACCAAAAATTACAAGGTACTTTATGAGGACAGTAAACGACCATAACCACACAAGCAAACCTTATATACAGTAATAAGTTCAAATTA
Organism: Massospora cicadina; assembly: GCA_022478985.1. Lineage (NCBI taxonomy): Eukaryota > Fungi > Entomophthoromycota > Entomophthoromycetes > Entomophthorales > Entomophthoraceae > Massospora > Massospora cicadina. The sequence goes on from JAKSZP010008287.1 coordinate 23,095, forward strand.
AGTAAACAAGGGAGCACATTGTAGTATTGAATACTGCCAGAGGCTCACAGGTTCGCTCAGATAATATTCTAGGTAGGCTCCTACAGCTTTTTTTAGAAAAAATGTCCTCTTTTCCTTTACCATCATACCAGATATGCTTTGCTTACCAGAGATCTCATTGGTGCTTTCCATGGTTACTAAGCAGCCTTAAATTATGGTAGACTAATTTGTGCTATAAAAATGGTCAGAATCTAAACAATTAGGGCTCAAGACACTCTTATGTAAAAAGAAATATGCCAGATGTAGTCAAGTTACCAGTGGGTGGCCATGTAAATATAGGTCCCTATTAATGGCTTTATGTTAGCAGGGGGAAACTAAATATTATGCTAAGATAAAATAGGAGACAATGAAGTAAATGAGAACTCAGACTCAATGGCTGACAATTAAAGGAATAATAAATGCACTAATGGGGATTTAATATTCAAATAATAGTAATTGATTTTGCGGCCAACTACATATAAAAGCAGGGGCTGCATACCAAAAGTCATACATATGACCCATCAAATCCGCTATCTAATGATTAGTTATAGTACAAAATTATAAGATATATATAATACCATATCTGGATGGTTGGCCAAACCAAATACAAAATACCCCCCTTGAGCAAACATTGAGGTTTAAAGATATGAGGTGGTCTAATAACTATAGTTAACTTGTGGTCATGGGCCCTGAACTCAACTGATATCTCCTTATAGCACTAGCGTGCACCCATCTGATAAGGTGATCTTTAGCAAATTTTCTAAAAAGTAGTCATCTGTAGATGTCTTCTTGATAATCTCAAAAGGCCCCTTCTATATGTGCTCCATCTTGCTAGTTCATCCAAATCCATGGTTATCAAAATACAAAATGAGTTCCCCTACAGCAAAGTGGGGTAGTGGCCACCAATCTGCATTATCTCATTCACGTGATCATTTTTTTCTAAGCCGGAACATTAGAATATTCAGCAGTTTGTAGTCAAATTAAAGTCTGCACCAATGTTTCCGGATACCTTGTTGGAGTAATTGCTTCTTGACTGAGCAAGAATGTAAAATTTGGTGAAGTGCTGGTTGCTTTCCATAAAGTAACGCTATTGGTGAATGCCACATGGCTGAGTGATAGGATATAGTAAGCAAAAACGGCGGAAGGTAAGAAAAGATTCTAGTTGGACGCCTTTACTGCAATTTATTTAAGCAAAATCCCAACAAACATACAGTTCACTTGTTTAGTGTGCCGTTGGTCTCAAGGTGAAAGGGCATGTACAAAGCCCCATGTATACCAATTAAGTCTTTGAGTTTGGAAATCATCTGGGACATAAAGTTTGTCCCATTAACCATCAGCAAAAATGAGGGCATCCATGATGATAGATGATCTTTCCTAAGATGAACTTATCCATCGTAGTGGCACCCAAATCCCAGACTTCTTTGGCCTCCACCCATTTGTTGAGGTGATTGATAGCCACAATCATGTATTTAATTTGCCCAGATGTATTGGTCATAAGGCCCACCATATCAATAGAAATAGTATGCCATGCGAAGTTAGATTTAACCAGTTGGTAGCAGGTGGCTTTCCAGTAGGAACATCCACCTGGCATTCCTTACAACAATGGATGGTCTCATGAACGTCAAAATTCATAATTTCCCAATAGTGATGCTATTTCAATAGCTTAAACGTTTTTTGAAGCCACTGTGCCCTGTCACCTTATGGATCCTAATAATAAAATTGGTTTTCTATATTGGCTGTGGTATCCAAAATTGCTGATTTTTACCACTTTAAAAAAGCTTCCTTTTTGAACATCTGTGTCCTTATGTAAATTATACCAGCAGCACTGAACTTCCACCAGTTCATTGTCATATTGTTGAGCCAGTATCTTATCAAATTAACTAATATCCACATTGGCCACCAATTCCATGGTTGGCAGGTTAGGTAACCCAATAGTATTTTGACGCAAAACACTGGGTCATTTCTTTATTTGAAATCATAAGCCTGCAATTTCAAGGCCCATCGGGCTAATCTTCCTTTGGGCTCTTTTAGATTCTTCAACCAGCGCAGAGAAGCATGATCAGTTGCTACAGTAAAGTGTACTCCATGAACATAAACCTAGGATTCTTTACATGTGTAAACCACTACCAGGCACTCATTCTCAGTTAATCTATAGTCCGTCCTTGAACGTCCAAGGTTTAATACAATAAGCCATGTGATTTTAAACTAATTGAATCAAGTTGAGATAACACCATCCCAATGGCAGTAAGAAAAGCATCCATATGAACAATAAACGGTTTTTCAAAATTCGTGGTACATTAACAGTGGCACTTGGGTCAGGTAAATTCATGGTTTATCAAAGGCCAGCTGACATTTCGCAGTCACTCAAAGGGTACGCCATTTTTAAGGAGGTTAAATAGTGGTTCGTCTATTTTACTTAAGTTTTCTACAAAATGGTGATAGTAGCCAATCATTCTAAAAGAACACTTTGATGTTGCACTTACTACTTGGTCATGCCATGCGCTTGATAGCGTAAACTTTCACTGGCAGGGACCACAAGGCATCCTTATTGATGAGAAACCCCAAATAAACTAACTGCTCATGGAAAGAATTACATCTATGTGTCTTGCTCTTCAGATGCCTTGGCAAGATGGCGGAAAACTTCTTCCAAGTGTTGTAAGTGATCATTGAACGTTCTAGAAAAACATTGATATCATCTAAATAAACAAGTACACTTATGATTCTTAATCTCAATTGGATGATATAAATAGACCACTGGAAGGTCTCTGGGGCATTGCACCGCTTTTGCAGAATTCTAGCTGGTTTGGTAGAGGCCCTGGGCTGTGATCATAGCATATTTTTTCTGCTCCTCTTTGGTAAGCTCAATCTGCCAGTTGCCAGAAATTAAATCCATGGCTGAGAAATATTAAGCGCCATCCAGTCAATCAAGAATATAATCAATACAAGATAAAGAATGGTAATCATTTTTGGGAATGCTATTAATGTTGTAGTAGTCTATAACCACGCGGTTTGAACCGCCCTTTTTCTTAATAATCAACGCTGGGGAGGCCCAAGGACTCTTTTGAGCACTAGCATTCCATATTGCACTATCTGATTGATTTTGGTGTTAACTTCGTCCGCTGCTTTTGACTGCTTAATTGGATGAAGGCGAATTGGCAGATGATTTCTGGTATTGATATGATAAAGTACCTCATGTGCACATCCAAATCACAATCATCTTTTGCAAAGGTAAATATGTACTTTTCAAAAAGGGCAGCGCTTAAAAATTCTTATCTTCAGTTACCAAGACAAGCTATCCTGAGGGGCTAAAGAGCAAATGGATTTCTCAATATTGCTGTTAAGGCCTAGTTTAACCAAGCGACCAAAATTATAAAATTTTATGGACTTCTTAAACTGGTAGCATATGCACAAAAGCGATAATCTAGTGTCTCTTTATATTATTAGGGTATGTATACATATGAGCCAAAAGCACCTGAATTCAACATGGTTAGGGAGAATAATTTCATGTGCAGCAACAGGCTCCAAATTGGAATGATAGAACGACGTGATATTATTCCACATAATCCTTGAGAATTTTCAAATTAATTTCGGTCCCCACTATTATTTGATGTCCCAGTGAAGTAGTTAAATTATGATTAGCTTATAGCAATATCCTCATAGATTCTAAAATATGGTTAAGTAACTTTTACGTCCAGGCTTAAATCTGCCAGTAACACACTGGCACTATAACATAGTAAAAAACTAGATGAAACCTCCTGAGTTTGAGGCGCTGTGGCCTAATCCTTATGATTATAAATTATGGAAGTGTTTGTTCTGGATTTGCAAAAAGTATTCTCCTTATAGTCATGCTTGACATCATGAGCTCTCATATATGAGGTCCCATAAAGAAATTCATAATCTTGATTTGAAAAGATGATATAAGGAGTATAATCACTATTGAGCTGAATTTCAACGGCAACACACACTAAAATCTTTCAGAAGTTGTGGTCTGAAGGTCCGCAGTACTATAGATCTTTTGGTGATCTATGCCATGATCTAATCCTAGCCTCTTCACCAGTTTAGTGGATACAATATTCACCGTTGCTTCTTTTCCAAAATGGTTTTGACTTTAAACTTATTTACTTAGATATCAATATAAGTACATTCAGAAAAATAAGCATATGCAAAATTTTATTGCTAATAAATTCAGATTGTCTGCTTGATTCAAAAAAGTTTGAAGCTCAAGATCCAGCTAAAGACTGGATTCCACCAAAGTCATAATAAGCAGTGCCACCTGGATCCGTTAGATTGGGGGATTTTACTGGATGTAATTGGGGGCTCTTTTAATACTAACTTTTAACGTAAGGCTCCACTACTAATTTTGGAACCAAGTTGTCATCAAATTTTTCCAGAGAGTCGTTGATCAACAATTACCCTATCTTCAGCTATTACTTGCTGAACCACCATGAGCAAGGCTGCGTTATCATCCTTTAACCAATATAATGGGGTTTCAGAGAATTCTTCATGCTTGGGATTTTTCATAAGAGGCAAATGTAGAAAATCCCTGTTCTAATCAACCAAACACTTCCCAAATTTTCTACTTGCTCAGGTCTTGGGATACTCCATATACAAGGAGTAAGACATGAACTGTGGAGAAGGTTGACATACTACTGTGTGGGACTCAACCCTCAGACTACCCAGATGGTCTCATAAGTACCAAATTAAGGTTCAAGCTTACATCATCAATTTTAGTTTTTGAATTTGGAGTATTACTTGAATTACTCTGAATTAAGCTAATAATCATTTCAATATTAATCACATATATTTTACCTAATTCAAGGCCACATTCACACGACTCCATCATCTGTGGCCCAAAGCTTTCAATATCTTCATCAGCTGTTCATCCTGGAAGCTAGCAAGTTGGACCTCTAGACCTGGACTATTATAAGAGCTCCTACTTAAGGTTAATGCTAAGCTAACATATAAAATAAAACTATTTTTAGGAGATTGGGATGCTCAGTTGACCTTTCAGGTGGGACGCAATGAAGGACAAATACGTGGGAGTCAATAATGAATAATGAATCACTCTTCGCCATTCCTAATAAATCATTATTCCCTTTTACTTTTCAACAGTACTATAAACAAGTACTGACTTATTCAAAAAGCACGTTTTACAATTGATATTTATTGTTAGTTCAAACGTCCAATTCTCTAGGACTGAAGAATTATATTCAGCCTACTGAGAATTTTTATTAACCTTTGAACCTCTAGAGAAAGTTAAGTTCCACCCAAGTTGTCTTTCCTGCCACCTCTGAGTAGCCAATCAGTTAATAATTTACCCTCAGCTTACTGCCAAGAGAGCGCAAGTCTGAGATTCTAGTGCTTACTACAGGGGCACTCCAAGCTGCCACTGTGAGAATGACGATCACCTTAGGACAACACATGAAGTTAAACAGTATAAAGCAGGAGTCAAAAGGCCTTTAGCTTGTGGACATGAGCTGGGTCTTCTCCTGAAATTTTGAATGCGCTCAAACCTACCTGGATGTTATGAATGCTATGACCAAACTGAGCCATGCATTAAATGAGATGATGTTGATAGCCATGAAAGAAGTGGAAGTTGAAATTAAATTGGTATACGATGTGTGATACAGTGGAAACATATTAATATAATCAAGGATTATGAAAAAGATGCCAATGAACAGATTGCAGATAATGACTATGAACTCAAAAGTAATGACGTATAAAGGAAGGGTTGGATATGGTTTATGACGCTACAAATCATTATGTTTTTATTCCAATGCTAGAGAAACTCCTAAGTTAGCGCCGCTAAATCTATCCACCTATCCCAGAAAAAACCTGGAATAATTTACTGAATCTTGGGCTTATCTCACTAAACCAAAAAGATTCTTGCCTCCCTCTCCAATTCTCTTCAATGAAGACCAAACAAATCAGAGTTCTCAAATTTAATAAAAACAATCAATTTTGTAACTATCAATATTATCAATTTAGGTAACAAAAAACAAAAATCACCTTTCAATGTCATTTCCCACTCTGCTGCTTCAGAGAAGAAGGTGGAAATGAAGTTTTAGCCAATTTGTGCCCAAATTGTTGAGCAATGAATTAATTTGGCCAGTGAGCATTTACAACACCAAATTAATTAAATTGGGACAATTTGAGAGCCAGTTTTCAAACTTAACAATGTAATTAAGCCTCAAGACTCTCATGGATGCTCCAAATACATCCAGAGCTATTGACCCAATCAATTTGGGACAAGTAAAGAGCTAGTTATCAAACTTGACAATTGGATTAAGCTTTGAGAGCTACTTTTTAAACTTAACAAAGAAAAAACCCTCAGAATCCTATGGAAGCCCTTAATACTATCATCACATCAAAAATTAAAAGCGCTGGAACAAACACTTGGGGATTACTTTCTCAAAAAGCAGAACAAGCTCAACGACTCCTCGCTGGTGAGTTTGTCACCCAGCAATTCTATTGCTCTCCTCCAAAAGTTGGGCCTGATATTAATAAAAGGAATAACAGAGCTTACCTGGTTCCGCCACAAAGCTTAGGAAAACGCTGTTCTCAAAAAACCTGAGAATTTTAATTTAATTTGAGCGGCCTGAAATCTAAGGCTGAGAATTTATTAATTTCAGATGTTGAGATTTTATCATGAAGTTGTAACCAGTTGTACTGACCATCAAATCGCCGCCCACAGACCATTCACCTAAACTGGGACTTGTTCCAACGTTGGGAATCAGATTACCATCCTGGATATGCCTAAGCCCACTGATGAACTAGTCAAAGGATCTCACCAGCTCAAAGAGGTTTTTTGATCAACTAACATTTTAAAGATTGAGCATGACTGGTGTTGAGTAGTTGACTGGACCTAAATTGTCAAGTAATTCAATAGGGGAAATATTAATGTTAGATTATGCATAATTTATTATGTATCATTTTAAAATATCGTGATTAAGTACCAAGTGTATACTAAGTACATTAAGAACTTTGGATTTGTGGCCTAGCAGTTCCATTTAATAATATCTGACTTATTATTTGGGCTTAGGGGCTTTGTGGTTAGGTCATACTTAATAATAGTCAACTTAAAGACCTGGGATCATGGGAGTTTGTAGCTATGTCAAAATTAGTTTTTTATGCCTATCAATTTTACAATCAAAGTAATCTCTAATTAATGGTACAAAAGGGCTTTTCTTTCTCGTAACAATCACTTTAGTTACTATGATTCAATTTAACACCAAATTTGGATAATCACACACAGGAAAGATGGGCGACTTTAATAACAAAAACAATACAACATGGGCGAGCGTCGCGGCAAGTGGTGCGCTTAATGGTGCAAATAAAGGCAAGAAACGCCCTGGAGGGGGACCAGGAACCCAAGCTGTAAAAAAATCGCAAACTCAGACACTGTCTGGGTTTATGGTATTTACTGTAAAGCACGCGCAATATATTTACACTCAATTCACCCAACCTTTGTCAAAGGTGGAACGCGGGATCAGACTCATACTTGGGGATGAGTCACCGACCATGTGGGAGAAAACATGTGAGGAACAGCCCTCACTTTTCCCTCACGTGGTGTACGTAGCCACCAACAACATGGGCTGTGGCTGGATCAATATTGGTTTTGAAACAGCTGATGAAGCTGATGCCGCAGCAAAAATCTGCATGGAAATTGCTCTCCCTGAGGGCAAAAAAATTTTGCGCACCACAAGCACCAGATGGAACAAAGCAAAAACTTTGTTCATCTCCTTTGACTCACTCCCCACCAACCTTCCTCATAAGGTAATCGAGGAGGAGCTCCGCAAAGGTCTTGTGGCCTATGGAGAAATCCAACAACTCAAATTACAGCAATTTTGCTTAATGCCTGACCTGTGCACGGACAAAGCTATCGCTGTAATCAACCCCTTCCCAGAAGTGGAAGAGGATTTATCCAGAATTCCCCATGCAGCAGATTTCATTTTTCAGATGGGGGCCAGTCAGCTGCATTCTGAGTTACACTGGAACGCGCACCACCCATTTGCAACCACTGCGGCTCACTGGGCCACAAGGAACATGCATGCCCTGTAAAAGAGGGCTTGATGGAAAATGATTTTTGTGAAGAAGCTATGGACAAAGATAATGAAAACTTCGCCAAAATGACTGATGGCCACCACCCATTCCGCTGGGGTGAAGATGGACTATACTCCATCGTGGACCCAGTTACAAGTAAACAGCGTAAAGCAGCACAAAAAGCCTGCAAGAGAGCAGCAGCTGAAGCGGCGGCACACGCAGAATCCGCCATTAACCACAGACAAATTTGGGAGGATATTTTGGATATGTACCAAACCAACCAATCAGAACAATATGCCCAGGTCAAAAATTTTCACAGTAACCAGACTGAGCCACAAAGCGTCATCAGTCATGCACATACTGAGGAACAATGCAACCGCAATTTGGGTGAAAATGCGGTGCACAATGCAACAAAGTTGAACCTCAAAAATATAAAATCCAAACAACAACTCGCATCATATCACCATGAGACCTGTGCAGGAAAAGTTGACGCAAATGCAAAAAACCGCAATTCCCTTGAATCATTGGGTCAGATCAAGGGAACCAACAATGGCAGTGAAAGAGTTGGAGTACAGACGTGGAGCATGGCCAAAATGAACCGCGGTGGGATAGGACCAGAGGGTCCTCCCAACCACTCCTGAGGCGCCGTGGGCACCTCAGTGTCAATAGGGATGTTAAACATCGCGGGAGCCAGGGCTCATACATCCCAAGCCAAAAAGCTGGCATTCCTGCGAAAACCTCTTGTAGACATCTTGGCCATCCAAGAAACCCACTGCCTACAAGGGGAAGAAGAATACTGGTCAACCAGGGTCGCACCATCACAATCAGTATGGATGTCTCACTGTGGGGTGATAGTACAAAACAACAAAAAATTTAAAATTACAAATTCATCATCACACTTGCACGGTTGAGTCCTGGTAGCAACAATCACATGCCAAGATGAAATAATTTCTTTAGCATGTATCTACACACCATGCACTGCAACTGAGAGAAAAAAATGTTGAAAAAATTTCTACTTTCACCCTCCCACCAGATTTCATCATGTTAGGCGATTTCAACTGCTGGGTAACCCCAATACAGATTGATGGCCTAATCCCAGGGGATACCCACCTGGACACATTGAATATTGCACAATGAAGGCATCTCTTGGCTTACAGGATGCTCTTCCCCCCAATTCACCAATCCTTCCCCACATGACAAGACCCAACATATATGAGGGACTGCTCATATTGATGAGTCATATTGACCACATCCTCATCCCACAATCCCACCACTCAAGAATCTTCAAATTTACAACAAAAAAGATCAATTTTTCTGATCACTGATTAGTTATGGTGCAGTTAGCACCAACCCAATCCCACACACAGGTGTTGCCTTGGAGAAAGCTTCACCCAGAAAATATAAAATTGCCTGAGATATCTGATTGGGTTGAAAACAAGGCTACAAACCCAGAATTCACAGCCCCATTCACTTCAGATCCCATCGGAACATGGGAAAATTTCAAAAAAGATTTAATCAACAAAACCTGACACATTGCATCACGCAAGTACACCGCGGACACAGCCACAATCAAGCGTACCTTGGCAGAACTAGACCACCTGGAAATAAATACTCCGAGATCTGACTATAGCCCTAATTGGGGACGCAAATGGGCAGAAATTTCAGCCCAACTTAACAATCTCATCTTTAAACACCAACACAGAATCAAAGTATCGAACTTAGGTAAGTTCATAAAGGAAGGCAAAACCTGTTCAACATACTTTTACCGCCAATTCCACTTCCGCGGAAACCAGCCCACGTGCACACAGGTCTGCAAGACCAACGTCACTGTGGCAACTGACCCTAAGGAGGTCAAGGCGGAAGTACACCACTATTACACCAAATTATATCGCAATATTCCAAAAGATCCACAAAAAATTAAAGAATTTATTCAAACTGCCAAGATACAAAGTACACCACCAAATTACAATATACTATCCCTTATTACATGGGAGGAGCTTTGGGAAACAATTCGCGGTGCACCACGTAGAAATGCCCAGGGCCTGATAGGATACCCTACGGATTTTACAAAAAATATTTTCAACAAATTGCCCCCCTCCTATTGGCGTCTATGAACCAGAGCTTATTGGAAACACGCCTATTACCAGGAGGCCTTGAATCCTACGTTATAACCTTGTATAAAAAGGGTGACAAGTTGGACCTGGACAACTGGCGCCCAATTGCACTCTCCAACACTGACACAAAGATTTCTAACAAAAATTTTAGCAGCTAGATTAGGCGCAATTGCATCTGACGTCCTATCACCCAACCAGTTTGGGTTCATACCAGGGCGTTCAATATGGAACAACATACACCCTGTTGCAAACATTTTACAATCCAAAGCAACTGGTGCCCTGGTCTTCTTGGATCAAAAAAAGGCGTATGACCGTTTTAGCTGGCCATACCTAAAAGAATGTCTACATGCCTTCAAACTCCCACCAAGATTCATAAAATGGGCGATGCTCCTAACAGAATCTGCAACCTTGGCTGTATGCGGCCCTGGATTCCTAACAAACAAGATTAAACCACACAGAGGGCTCAAACAAGGGGATCCCCTCAGCCCACTGCTATACAATTTCAGCTTTGACCCACTCCTCCGATTAACTGACTCACGTCTCATGGGGATAACCGCACAAGGACAACCAACAGTCAAGATACTGGCCTTTGCGGATGACTGCGTAGCAGGTTTAGCAAACAACGATTATGCCTGACAGCTGGAACGCACTCTAGAAAAATACTCCAAGGTGAGCAATGCATCGCTCAACAAAAGAAAGACAGAAATCATCCTCTTAAGCAAATACACAAACAATTGGGCCGCAACAACAGAACCTCACACCAACACTCGAAGAAAAAACCCAATCATTTTACCCTTTTCAACACCTCCCACCACCACTCCTGTCTGACACCTTGGAATCTGGCTAGAATCAGGGGGATATGCTAATGAGACAATGTAAAGTAACCTGTTACAACGGGTATCCAAACGCGTAGCCTCCCTCAAGGGGAGAACCCCAGGACTAACAGGACGAGTTACAGTTGCTGACTCGCTCATCCTCCCAATACTGTGGTACCAGGCCCATGCTATAGCCTTCTCACCTACCTTTATAACCTCAATTCGCGCGCTTATCCAAAACTGACTGTGGCCTGGCTCTCACCCTCCTATACGGATGGAAACACTATTTGGCCCACGCTCAAGCGGAGGCATGGGACTAATGGATTTTGAGAGCCATGCCAATCACATCCTAGGTACCTGGATAAAGGAAATCCTTGCTCCAGACCTCCCACAAAAACATTGGTCCAGAGAAGCAAGGACTAACTTTGCACAGGCGCTCAAATTAACCAACCCACACAGTCCACCCAGACTACTTTCATACCTTGCCAAGCACCCTACTGCAACAGGTCCGCATGGAACCTCCCCTCATTTCAAACATATCCTCTGAACTATCCGCTGTATGGGATGAACCATAGAGAACATGGGTACTATACAGGGAAGGGGACAACCCAGCCCCCAAGTCAAATTAAGAAAACCAGAAAACCACCCCCAAAGGATATGCTCGCAACAACCCCAAGCATAGCTAGGATAGAATACCTAGATATGCTGGACATTCCCTATGATTTAACCATACAGAAGGCAATGTAGAAAATGACACACCACCCACTCCTACAGCCAAGGATAAGAGCAAACGCCTGGCGCTGTTTGAGAAGGACCTATAGGATGGCGGACCGCTCCAACTCCCTCCACAAAACATGTGCAGTATGTGGAGGGGAGGGATCCCTACATCACCGCCTAGAAACATGCCCCCCAACCAAAGCTATATGGCAGGAAGTCGCACGCCTGCTCAAGATTCAAAATGAACAGGAATTCTCGAATCCAAAAAGTATCTTCGCGCTCCAGATCAAGTCTCCAATCCCATCTACCCTCCGCTCCCTAATAATACCCATTGCAATGTGGACAATACACACAATTGCATTAGTTGCATTCAAGGGCACGGTCCCAACCATTCATGGGATTATTAACAGATTCCATGTCCACTTACTAGAGCACTTCCAAGCCTGGCTCTATGGATATATGAGACCAAGACAAAAAGCGCTCATAGAATCATGGTTCCCACTCTGGTTTTTTCACAAAGACCCTTTCCTTCACACCTGCTCCATAGCAGGGGAAACCCCTCAGAGTAGTGCACCAACCCCCCATACCTGGCAGTCCCGCTGGCAACAGGGGTAACTTGAGTACCCTGGGGTGCCCAATTTTTATATTTGTTAGTTATTCTCTTAGTTTCACATATATTCGGTAATGTCTGTCCCCTGGTCAGCTTACCTCGGTTAAATAAAATAATTAATGGTACAAACTGCCTTGGTACATGCTACCGTTGAATAAGAAGAGCAAATGTTTAGCTATTATTCAATGCGTCAGAGGAAATCCCGTATTGAAATAATTGTGTCAGTAAGACACTGTCCATGAGGCTGATCTGGGTTACAGCGGGATGTTTAATAGTTTATAGACTTTCTAAAGACATTCATCATGAACCACTAGTTAAGTGGCGATGTGAGGCAAGGTGTTATAGTAAATGTGTGGGAAACAACAAACCCTATATTCTCTCTAATTTTAGACAAATAAAATATAATCTTTTAGTCTAATAAACTATTTGATAGTCTAATATACAAACTTGTTATATTCAATACTTTTCAGCTGTATTCACTTGGGAAATTACTTGTGATCAGTAAGGCTAGGGCAGAGAACCATTGTACAAGTAAACAACAGGGAGTTGTAAGTCCCAGGGAATGTCCTCTGGCTGTTGATTGGGACATTTTCCCATTCCCAAGTAAGAAGACACTGAAGATGATGGCAGTACCCCTCGTTACTCAGGGCGACTTGCTCACATAGTAGACGAGTGCTGGGTAACAGCTCTTCCGCTTCAGATCCCACCCCAGTACCCACACTTACCTTGGCAGAACTGTTATGGGGAATCAGCGAAATCTGCACCAAGATTGTCAAATTGAAATCAATTGCATTTAATTCAAGTGGTAATCTAGCCGATGCTTGGATCTCAAATTACTGGAAAAGCATAAAGACTGAGCTATTGGCCAGAACGCCCGATGGTTCCAATTTGATTAATAGGTCAATTGAACAAATCTTATCTCTACCAAAGTCATCAGGGATCATCCTCGATGGGCAGGCTATAGCATTGGACGCCATTAACAAGGGTTCAAAGTCCCCTGTTGACAATTTGTGTTGCGGCTGATGTGATGCCACTGACCAAATGAACGTCCCAGCGACTGAGTGCAGGCAGGTTGGGCATCCCAAACCCGTTCCCAAACAAATGGACCTACCCCTATGTGGGGTGGCCTTGGGGGATTCCCATCACTTGTCAGGCCAAATGCCATCACACCAACCATCGTAAACGTAGCTGAGCCTCAGTTTGGACATTTGAGGTCGAACTGACAGCGACTCAGCCCACTGCCAAAATTTTTTGATGTTGGTTCTCAAGGAACAAACCTGCCCATTCCCAAATAATTCGCCAGTTAGGTCAAAATTGAGGGTCCCAATCCCAGCTTGTCACTACCCCAATTGACCACTATTTAATCAGTTGTATATCACTGAGAATTGTAGGTCAATTTTCTTCCTTTTCCTTTAGTTAAATTTTGTCAAAAAACCAAATGATTTTTATTGGATTACTCCTTCTGACCGCATCCCTGATGGAGTTTCCCTGGTGGCCTGTTAGTCCATATACCAGATGGGCTCTACCAGTGCTTATGGTCACTATGGCCCCCTCTGTCATCAATTGGATTCAGCGAGAGTGATATTTTGGCTCTACAACCCCATTATCATGAACTTCTGACAACAGTACACGGGAATTTTGTGGCATTATGTCCACCAATTGCAAGAGAGAATCTGTCTCCTTGCCTCCCTGGTTGAAATGACCCCCTATGCCAATGAACTTATCGAAACTATCTCTGTGATTTCACCCCCTGCAGCAAGGCCCCCTGGTTCAGGAGTGGTCTCATTGTGGTTCATCTTTGGGATCATACTCACTGTTATGTTACACCAACGACTAATTGTTTCCCAATGCTTGGATCCATATCAAGTCGTTTGGTTGGCAATGTCCTGGAATTCAGGCTTGCTTTTTGGGTACTTAAGCATCCCAACTGGCAGGCCGGTTTAAACTTCTTCTGCCATTTCCATGACAGGAGTACAGCCTTGAAGTGTTATCCATAAGAAGTTTATATTTTAATCCCTATCACCATCATATCTATTGTCGCCATACAATAAGCGTTCATAAGTCCTATGGATCTCCAAAAACCATACCATCTGAAGTAGGCCAAAAATTTAACAAATGGCTCTCATGGCTGGGAATGCAGATGGTGAACACACCAAACAAAAGAGCAACTCCATCCAACTATCTAGAACCATTACTTGTCCCAATGGGAATACTGAGTTGACTGTGTCCCATATCAACTTGGAATGATGTACCCATCATTACCTACCCTGATGAACCCATTTCACACAAAGAGCTTGCATGTCTATAATATCAGTTGTTAAGAGTGTATCAAATGGGATAATGGCCTGCAAAAACAGAAGAAGTCCCTTTTATCGCCAATGACACCAAGATTTGTTATGGATGAGATATCTAGCTCACCACCAATTGAGTTCAGCTCAAATCTGAAATAACATAATTTGTATAGAGAATATGGCCAAATAATTAATCAAATTCATCCACCCTGTTAAATTTTGGTCTACTTTGGATGGCTGGTTCTTCTTTTGCAGTAAAGTGGAGTTTCAAACGTCTATTGTATGGTGACAATAGACCATACTGTAACTGTAGTTCAAAATATAACTCCTTGGTAATAGCACTTTAATGTAGTATCCTTCTGACGTTACTTGGACAATGGCACGTTGCCCTGATTTTACTGATCCCAAGTAAACATCAACTTAGTACAACATAAAGTATTAAATACAAAAAGCTTAAAGATTAAACTATGAACTTGTGGTAATAGTTGATTGACTTTATTAGTATCAACTTGGAGATAGTTTATAGGTTTTGATATTCGCCACATCTTACCCATGACGTCTCATTTTTAATGGCACTTGGCCAGAGGAACACGTAAAGTGTTCATTTGAGGGTCTACAATCTTTCAACTCAGGTCATCTCGCATGGCCTCAGGGTCAGTGTAAATTTTTTTCAATATTCTCAAGACAGCGTTTCAGACTCATCTGCAGATAGCTGAACCAATTCTCTTTCTCAAGAAATCAGCAGTGCATACCAGGGTGATTTGTACCACTAATTATGAATTAGTTTGATCAAAAACTTAATCAACATTTAAAACTAATTTCAACATAGACCAACAAATCCCAGGTGCCCAACTCATCAATTAAACACTTATTGTTAAGTCTGACCTAACCAATAAAGCTCGCAAGCCCTTGTCATCATAGTAAAAGGTTATTAAGTAGAATCGCTAGGCTACGGATCCCAAGCTTTGCATAAGCTTAGGATATTCCTGATCCATAATCACTGATATCTGTTATGATCATAATAAATTAAGTATAACATTATCATGTCCCTATCAAATATCTGACAATTAGGTCCAGTAAACTACTCAACACACCCTACCTCCAGAAATCTCAGATGACCATTGCCTGCCTTCACACAACCATCACTGAGTTGTAAACTCTTAAAGCAACTCCATCCAGGTGGCCCAAATACTGAATGAGCGATTGGAAGCTAAATTTGCTGAGGTCCATTCTAGGATGGAGTCAAACTATAATCTAGCCACATGGGCTAATAATTGAGTAGCAGAATTAATGCAAGAGCTAAACAGCAGATGCATCCCATATTGTCAACTCTTTGGAGGAGTCACTGAAGCTTGGATTAACATTATCACTAAGACTTTCATTAATGCTTCAGAGTTCATAAGATCAGCCACAATGGACAAGAAGCGCAACTAAATTATAACGATGAATTTTTTGACCATTATTGATGACTGAGTGCCCAATATTTTTACAGATGAAGGATAAATACATTGAGAAAATTAACTATTGGCGCACAAATTTCGAGGGCCAATGGATAAAAGAATTTTAAGTCTCTGTTGGGCGGCTAAATTAATAGATCAATAATCTCAATGAAAAATGTTATCTCTATCAACGAGTCAAACAATCTTATCCATGGAGAAGTAAACCATTGCAATAAATCAATTAAAAAAATGGACTAAGTGTTTTCCTTCCTGCAACTATAAACTGCTAGCCTGAATAATGAAATTGTGAAACTAAAGTTGAAAAATCAAAACTGTATTGATTGGGAAAACAAAATCAATCTTTAAACCCAAGTGTTAGATGATGGGCGTTGCCAGTGTGACTGAACAATTTGACTAGAATTACTTATGAATATTATGATAATAAATTGGGACCATCTAGTACTAAAAAAATATTATGATAATGAAGCTTCAGAAGTAGCTATTGGAACTGACACTGGGCCACATCAACAAATGACTAGCAATATGGTTTCTTTAGCCAACCCAAGTTCCTCCAGCTGTGGTGCAGCGCCTCGCCCTGATATTCCTGGTTCAAGCCAGAAAAGAAGTTACTTCAATTCGCATGATTGGGTGAATTGTAATTACAAATCATTGAACCTGCTGCTTTTTAAGAATGAACGTGTAGTTACTTTTTTCAAACGCTCTAAGTGACCATGTATGGGGCCAGTGACTGCAACAAAGTGGTCACTATTATCAACTGCTTAAACTAGTGGAGCATCAAGCTAATTATGCCTCACTTGGATGAAAGTCAGCCTAATCTAAAGGTAAAGAGACTGTACTTTGTGACTTGGAGTCCAGAATGAATGTCAACTTGAAAATCTAATTTCTGAACATTGGCATTAAGAAAGACAAAACGATTGACAAATTTGTGGATCAAATCTATCATGAAGCCCAAGTTCACCTAGGCGCAAAGGCTATGATTGATATTGACGCCAAAGTTGCACTACAACATGCAGTACAACCTTACAAAAATTTAATAAACGCCTTATTTCTTGCTTTTGTGAAAAACCTTGTAATGGCTGAATTGGTTGATTATCAGCGCAGATGCTCACAAAATTATGGCCCTCCAAATACTAGATACAATCTTGACCTGCTGCACCTGAAGCAATACTCTTCATAAGCAATAAGAAGATCAGCAGTGATCCTCCTGTTAAAACTAAGCTGAACAAAAATGCAAAGGCCTTAAGTTCTTTAAATGAATCACTTGCTACAACTGCAATCATAAAGGGCATTAGGCTTCTAGATGCCGTCAGCACAGTGTCAATTCAATCCTTCTGAATAGCAAGCAGAAGGAGGGAAAATAACAAGCCAAACATGCAGGACGCTTTATTGTGCCAGAAACGCCAGTCTCACCTGACCAACAAGAGCATGCTGGCCATAGGGCCTTAATTACCAATGTGATGAATTCTATTATAGTACCTGATGAGGACTCTACAAACATACTTGTAGTGACCCACTCTTAGAGTAAGGTTATTATATCTGAAGCCTCTGAAATAGTCACTAAACTGTATGTGCAACAAACAATTTAGAACATCCCAGCTGAAGGGATGAGATGTACAGCAGATACCCCAAACTTGAAGGGGTGAATATAGATATGCCAATTGACACATTCATCAATATATGTCCTAGCATCAGAAATACTCTGATGAACACCCTTTATCTCTTTGGATTCTTCCCATATCCACTTAGTAAGCTCTATTGAGTCTTCTTAAAATTATGGCGAAAAAATAATAATGATAATAAAAATAAAATAAAATAGAATATGAGAAAGAATTAAGAAGAAAACTAGTGGAGTTACCCATCGTTGCTCAGGTTTATTTATAAACTCACACTGACATAGCTTATAGGCTGTGCCAGTGCTGCTCTCAAGCCACTCTAACTAACAGCTTTGCTGTTGCCCTTGTGGCTAGTGAGAGATTATTCTAACTTTACTCAATCAACTCAAAACTCTAATGCTAATTTTTGTTTGATCATGAATAAGCAATTTGATTAATTATATGATGATATTTGCCAATTCTCACCCACTTGCCCAAACAGATTGAACCCATCAGAATTGAAAGTTTCAGATTTAATAAGATTTTCCAATTCTTACCCACTCACCAAAATAGATTAAACCTATCATACTCAAAGGTTTCAGATGTCAGTCAGTACGTCAGTATGTCATTGAATGCTTAATATTATATGTAGTTCTTTAACAAAACGTTATTTTTAAGATATTTACTTATTTTTCATCATTAGAGGGATAAATATCTCAAAATGGCGTATCAAACATTAATTTTGATACAGTAATAAGGGAGATATTTCATACCAACAAACTTTACTTTTGAGAAATAATATATAGGATAAGTAATGAAATATAATAAAAATGATAGATATTGTAAACATGGAAAAAGATACAATTAAGTAATTGTTAACTTAATACATAAATTCTGAAACCTCATTGTCACTGGAACTTTATGACCCTTCTCCATAAGGGGAGGAGAGTGAGAAAAAATGGTTGTAAACTGAAGAAGAAAATTGGATTGGCCCACCAAAATGCAGACAGACTATTGTTGCTTCCTATTGCGGCTGTTCTGAGCAGCTTGGCCGATGAGTTCATGAAAAATGATTAATTGGAAGTATGAGGATGAGCATCCTGAAGTAAAGAAGGCGATTGAGAGAGCATTGACTGGCACTGAACATTGGAATGGAGTATTGTATAAACTCAAGCTAATGGTCCATGAAGGTTTTTCACAATAAGTTAAAATAAATGAATATCATTACTCAGGCTCATAAGGCCTCAAGAGCATGAAGTTCTAATGAGGCAATCAAAGGAGGATCATGTTCAATCCATTGGGATGGTTGTTGTATAGACTAAAGCCAAGGGGGCTGATTTGGGTTTGTTAAGGATTGATGAAATTACAACAGGACTGGAAGCTAAACTTTTGATAAACAAAGATGCATATCTGGTTGAAACAGCCTGAGAAACCTAAGGCAAAACGCCTGAATTAACCATAGAACACTTCATGGAAGTGCTGAGTTTTAAGAAGATACGTTTATCAAGGGCCAAGTGCTATTGATGTAGCACTCATATTTTGAAGATCATGAAAAATTAGACATTGTGACTAAGAAAAAGGATACCCTCCACATTTATCCAGTCAATGGTGAGCTGTTTTGTGGTTGATTGGACCTAAGTTGTAGGGTAATTTAATAACAGAAATATTTTTATTAGCTTGAGCCTAACCTATTAGATCATATCAAAAAATATTAGTAATTAAGGACCAAGAGTATCCTAAGTACATTCAGAACTTGGGATTTGTGGCCTATCAGTTCTACTTAATAAATTTGACTTGATAACATGGGCTTAGGGGCTTTGTGGTTAAGTCATACTCAATAATAGTCACCTTAAAGACCTGGGATAATGGGAGTTTGTTAGTCTATGTCAAAATTAGTTTTTAATGCCTATCAAGTTTACAATCAAATTAATTACTAATTAGTGGTACAAACTGCCTTGGTATGTGCTACCGTTGAATGAGAGGAGCAATGGTTTATCTATTATCCAATGCGTCAGAGGAAATTCTGTCTTAAAATAATTGTTTTAGTAAGACACTGTCCATGAGGCTGATCTGGGTTACAGAGGGATGCCTAATAGTTTATAGACCCTCTAAAGACATTCATCATGAACCACTGGTTAAGTGGCGATATGAGGCGAGGTGTTATAGTAAATGTGTGGGAAACATCAAACCCTATATTCTCTCTAAATTTTATTTGAGGTAAGCTGACCAGGGGATGGACAGTACCAATACAAAACAACAACCCAAAAACACAAACCAAACGCCCTAAATGAGTGGCGAGACACTGAAACAAAAAGGAAAATTAGCTTACCAGGTGTAGTAGTCATGAACCGCTTATCCCACCATGGCGGAGGGGGAGGGGGGATCAGGCGGATTATTGATTTCATCTTAATGAATGAAGAGGAGGATCAAAGCTGAGAGCAAAGTGGTTGGGGCATCCGTGGGATGTGAGTCAAGGAAAAATAGAAAATTTGTTACGTTCTTTGGTAACAATCTGTGCCTGGAGCATAGCTTCCAGGAATTTGGCAACATGGTGTTCAGCTTGTATGCGTGCATTGGGAAGCTGGGAAAATTTTGTGAAATTGGCTCTGGTGATGCGTGTGGTAGGGAAAATTCTGTCAGTGCAACAACTTGCTTGATAGCAAAGGTGGAAGTTTCCCTTATTTGTTCAATTTCCCCTTTTGCAACCTCAGGGAAATTGGAAGGGAAATCAATTAAATGTAGCCTTTCATTAAATTTAGTGACAGAGAGCGCCATGGCTTCACGGAGATGGCGGCTATCAGAAGAGGCCACTCAGCCTTGGCAAGTTAAAGTCACTCAAAAATGGAGTTGTGGTGGGTTTGGAAACATATTTCTTGGGTGTGGAATGGGGCATCGAAATCTGAAGGTAGATATGGTTCCAAATAATTGGAAAGTCAGGAGGTGGGACAATTTCCCCAGATTTGGTTAATTCATCCAATAAGACTTAGAGATTTTGGTTGAGCATGATTGATTTGGAGGGACGTGGCTTTAGTTGGGTAAGTTTTGGGGCGTAAATTTGGTTAAATTGAATTTGGGTCCAAACCTACTCCTGATTGAGTATAATGTGAGAAATTAAGCCAGCTTGGGCTTTGGTTGCAAAGATTTTGCTGACCTTTGAGCGTTCAGCTGGAGGGGTGGGGGCAGCCAAAATCCCCACTCAAACGCTGTTTGTGTGGCCTTGTGTGTGGGCTTGGAGGATTCTTCTTGTTTTGAATTATAGCTACAATTTTTGGAATTATCCAACTCATGGCAGATGGTGCAAACGGTGCGGCCATTGTCAACACAAGCACAAAAGAAGTTATCAGGTGCAGATGGGATATGGACACGTGGTGGGATGTGCTGGGCTATAATTGCTGGTGGGGGGTAATGGTGACCATTGCCTGTGGCCTCGCTAACTGCTCAGCTCTGCTAGGGACCAGGAAGTGGCGGATGTGGTTTGCACCATATTTGGACAGCCCCATCATCTATTCTTCATAGATTGTTTGAGGTGGAAGGTGCGAAGGAAGGTTTGCAAAGGTCACCACCATTGTGGTGTCACTGGGGAGGCGTGTACGGGTTGTGGTAATAGTTGTGTTTCTATATATTAAGGGCGTAGTTGCTGCAGCAGCTGCGTCCTCTTCAGTGGGAAAACCAATATCAAAATAGCCCTTATAAGGGCGGAAGTCAATAAATACCGGCGGTCAAAACGTGGATGTTGCCAGCTCAATTATTGCTTTGTTGGCATATGGGAAGAGATTCCCATATTTGACTTGGAGGCAAAAGTGAATATTGGATTGGGGTAGGGCAAGTGGGTGGCGGGTTGGGTGGACTCACGCTAAGTGTAATAATAATTCCCTTGGAGGGACAAATCAGCCCAATGCATTAGGCGGACTGGATGAGCAAGTTTACACGCGTTTACCTGCTGGGCAGAAAATGCTAGCAGGTGGCAGATCCGCTGACATAAATTGAAAACTAATATGTTGTTTGTGGCGATGGAAAATTAATGGATGCTTTTTAATAAATTCACTTGAAAGTGATGTTGAGTTGAAAGAAAAGCCATCCCCTATATTCTCTTAATTTTAGATAATAAAATATAATCTTTTATTCCAACAACTATTTGATAGTCTAATACAAACTTGTTATATTTAATACTTTTCAGTTGTATTAAGTTGAGAAATTACTTGTGATCAGGAAGGCCAGGGCAGAGAGCCATTGTAAAAATTAAACGACAGGAGATTACAGCCTTGAAGTTTTATCAATATGGAGTATATATTCTAATTCCTATTACCTTCTAGTCTATTGTCTCCATACATTAGGTTTTTGTAGCTCTGACTTATCTCCAAATAAGAACCAGATTATCTGAAGTAGGATAAAACTTCAACAACTGGTACCTGGAGATAAAAAAGGCGAGTAAAATGATCTTGAGTTGCTGAAGTCTAAGGCCAAAGAATCTGTCAATTTAAAAAGTCGAGATTTTACAACGGAAAAGCAACTGGTTGTCCCACCCTGCAAGGCACTACCCACGGAACATTTGCCAGAGCTTGAACTTGTCCCCAACATCAGTAACATGGTTGTCAGCTCAAATGATCTTTGCCCCAAGGACTGCATCAAGATGAACCCCTCGCCGCCCACTATTTTAAGCGTGAGGTTCCAAGCACTCCCAAGCTTGAGTACTCTGTTGACTCCAACTCTCAATCTTGCACCTCGCATGATGCTACCACAGCCACCTTCAGCTTTGAGCCTCCTGGTGAGACCTACTACACTATGGAGCCAGACTTAAAATGCCTCGCAAATCATTCCTAGGCTGGCAATTACACCATCGCTGCCTTCTCCAACGTCATGCATCAGTTTAAGCATCAGGATTGAAGTGAAGGCCCGCTTATTGTGATCAACTTACATGAGGTAATGGGTTTTAGCTAACTCACCCAGAGCTTTAGCACCATACCATGTTTTCTCACCTTTTGTTGGTTGAATTGATGGCCACCTGACTTCATACAATTTATTTGTACTCAGGTGGAAATTGTAAATATCTCATACCTGATGCCCAAATCATCTCGTCAGCTACATGCATCTCAATTGGAAATTACGTTGTCCTGACACAGCCGCTTCAACAATCTACTATTGTGCCTCCATCCTTCTTTAATGAATTATCCCAAGGGCCATGCTTATCCTCGCCATCAATATGAGTCCTCCAGTCAAAGCCCTCGTTTACTGTTGAGATGCAGCTAATTATGTTTACCAAAAATCGTTGCTGTTAGAATCTTATGATGGCAATCGCATGGCCCCAGCTCTCCTCAAAATGAAGACTCAGTATGCCCTCTTTACCCAAATCAAGTTGGCTTTAACTGGTACTGACCATCATCTGTTATACTTTTTTGGGACTCAAGATGAAATTCATCAGTCAAAGGAACCTGATAATAACAACCAGCCAATTTGCAACAAGCGTACACCACAAATACCTCAATAAATAAATAAATCAATTTTTTCACCTGGACCAAGACTTACTTCACTCAGAAAAAGGATTAAGGAGGAATCTCTTGGGATTCTCCTTATGCAAGGTGTAAGCCTTGTCATGAGGAGAAGGGTAACGAAATTTCTGTGCGAGACTCAAACTTCAGCCTACACAAATGGTCCCATAAGTCCCAAATTAAGGTTTAAGCTCACATCCTAAATTTAGTTTCAAATTTGAAATATTACCTGAATTACTCTGAATTTGGCTAATAATCATTCAAATATTAATCACAAATATTTTATTTAACTCCAGGCAACATTCACAAGACTCCATCACCTGTGTTCCAAAGTTCCTAATATCTTCATCACTTATTTGTCCTGGAAGCTACCAAGTTGGACCTTTAGACCTGGAATTTTGGAAGAGCTTCCACTTAAGGTTAATAAAAAATTGACATATGCTATAAAACTATTACTTGGAGATCTAGAAGCTCAGTTGATCTTCCAGGTGGGACGCAATGAAGGACAAACTGCGTAGCAATCAACAATTAATAATGAATCACTCTTCGCCATTCCCAATAAATCATATATCCCATATACTTTTCAATAGCACTATAAACAAGTACTGACTTAAATCTAAAAAAAGCACTTCTTACATTTAATATTTATTGTTAGTTTAAACGTCCAATTCTCTAGGACTGAAGAATTATATCCAGCCTACTGAGAATTTTTATTACCCTCTGAACCTCTAGAAAAAGTTAGGTTCCTTTCAAGTTGTCCTGCCTGGCACTTTTGAGTAGCCAATCGGTTAATCAATTACCTTCTGTTTTATGCCAAGAGAGCGCAAGTCTGAGAACAGGGTTCTCTGAATGAACATAAGCTAAAGAACTTGACTTTTGGAAATGATTGGTATAATGCTCCAGATTTTTTGCAAAGATAACAAATGACCTGATTTTTATCATGCTTCCTAAAACAGGACCATATGTCCAAGTCAATTTTTAGTGGGGGAGATACCCCAGTCAAATTGCTTGTGTGGCTGCTGCAGACTTGGATTTAGTGCTTCAAAATGATAGCACAATGACGGAGATTTTATATGTGTGTGTTTTATCATTCTCTCATCAAAACTGGTTTAAAAACCAATACAATTCATTATAGGGCCCACAGGAATGGCAAAGAACAATCCAGGTGTCAAAATCATCTTTTTTTAAACAAGATCTCTTTCTGCTAAGCATCACTTTTCGAAAATCAATTCAGCCTGAAATTTAGCTCCACTAAAGAGATTTACGAAAACTATTAGCAAATATGGCGAAAACCCCGCAAAAGAACCCGCAGGCTATGCCAAACGAGCCAGCAACACCCCAAATGAAGCAACCCTCGGTTACCCACCTCAGGGTCAACCAGAATCACCCGCTCTCAAGCAGCAGCCATGAAAGCAGGCACCACCCCCAACCTGGAGCTACTCCAACTAGCGCCAGTTCACCTGATCGCACTTCTGCAACCTGCACACCTAACAGCTCTGTGTGTGCTGCCTCCCACCAACCCGCTGGGCCCCCCCAACCAAGGAGGCCATCACCCACGCTGTTTTAATGGCGTCTGCTCAGTTGAATGCAACTCAGCCCATCCAGACATTCACCTCCCCCATTGTGTCAGCTAATTCAGCCCCATCTATTATTGCTGACGCCGTGTTTCTGGCTCCCTCCATGAGGGGCGATACCCAGCTACCTGGCCCCCAAATCCTCAGATGTAAGGTTGGATTAGCCGCACATTCTGGTTCACTAAGCACCAAATTGGGACAATCTACTCTTCCCAATGAGGATTCAAATGGTTCGGATTTTGGAACTTCACACCAGTTCCAATCTCACCCGTCCCATTTAAACCCCGTAATTGGCACTTCTCAAGTCGGCACTTTATCGCAATATGCTGAAAACGACCAATTCACTAATCAGCCAATGAGTTTTGCCCACGAAATCACAGCAAACACTCGGGCTGAATTTACCCAAATAGATTGGGATGGTGATGAAACATCTCCCTCCTCCCAATTGGCTGGAGTTAATTCCAATCTGGATGGGACTCCCCAATTTAGCGAGGCCCAACAATCACCTGGCCCCCAAACCCTCGGATGTAAGGTTGGATTAGCCGCACATTCTGGTTCACTAAGCACCAAATTGGGACAATCTACTCTTCCCAATGGGGATTTAAATGGTTCAGATTTTGGAACTTCACACCAGTTCCAATCTCACCCGTCCCATTTAAACCCCATAATCGGCACTTCTCAAGTCGGCACTTTATCTCAATATGCTGAAAACGACCAATTCACCAATCAGCCAGTGAGTTTTGCCCACGAAATCACAGCAAATACTCGGGCTGAATTTACCCAAATAGATTGGGATGGTGATGAAACATCTCCCTCCTCCCAACTGGCTGGAGTTAATTCCAATCTGGATGGGCCTCCCCAATTTAGCGAGGCCCAACAAACCGCCCCCTCAATTTAATATGATGCCAGCAACTGCTGTAACATTCCAGAAACAAGGGAACTCCGCAAACTTGTCCAAACCACCAGCTCACACTCAACCTGCAATTGCAGCCCAAAGCAAACACAAACATACCAAAGGAGCCACTGGGGCGTGGCAAAAACCTCTGGCACCAACGCTACCCAAAGCAGATCCCCGTGAAGTGGCGTTTATTGCCGATGTTAAGAAGAAATGGGCCGAAACTAGAGCGCAAAAAGCTCTACCTCGCTCAACCCTCTCCCACGCAATTCGCCTTTATTATGGGCATAACCCTGTTGAATTCTATACAGAGGATTACTTCTCATACTTTGCAGCGATTGCGGAGACATTCCCTATTAACACCACCATCCATGAATCAGTGGAGGGCCACTACATCGATGTGGGCTTCACTGAAGCTGCCCTTGCTGACCATGCTGCCACCCTCCAGGTCATTATTCCACGCGGATCTCTTCGCATCTCCCGCACACGCTCTCACCTGGAGAAAATTTCATGGGTTACTTTTTCCAACCTACCAACGACTGTTGATCCTGAGTCTCTTAAACTGGCACTCCATCGTGGTTTAATGGAGTTTGGGTCTGTTCTTTCAGTGGACTTTAGCGTCCCCTCTTACTATGCTCCCACTCAAAGAGCTCGCACTGCTAGGGCGTCATTCATCCCCTCCCCCACTGTATCCCGTAACATTGAGGTTATTCCTCGTGTGGCGGTAGTTGGGGCATGCCCTGAGATCTTTTTTGTCGACCCTGATCAGGCGCGCCCCCGGTGTTCATGGTGTAACGCCCTTGGACACTTGTATAGTGGCTGCACAGCTCGAAAACAAGCCCTCTTAGCCACCACCCAGGGGCCTAAACCAGGCCAAAAACGATCCCACATGGCTGCAGCAGCAATTCCACAACCCACACAATGGGTTCCCGTTCAAGACCTGTCCCCTGAGGCCTTACGCCTAGCAGTTGAAACAGCTAACCCCACTATTGGTGTGGGATACCTTCGCGCTCATGCCCCCCTTCCAATGGGCACCCCCTCCAATCTCCCAGAGTCAACTCCCTCTCTCACCAAGCGCAAGGCATCTCCCACAGGGTGCCCCTCGTCAGCCACCCCCACACAGGGCTCCGCGGCACCCCCACCAACCCCCACCAGCGATTTATTGCATCAGCCCTCAGCTCCCAATGGAGCTATGCCCACCAGCATGGACTGGCAACTCGCGGCCTGCAGTAGAAGTGCCACCTCAAAGAGTCCTACCCCAACCCCACAGTCCATTTCGCGCGGATCCTTTGCAGTGTTGGAGGAAGTGAATATGGACTCAGACTCATCAAATGGGGACACCGCGGAGGTCACCATTGAGCACCCTCAGGTCCTTCCCCTGCAACGGAGCGGGGGCAGCATCCTAGGCTGGCTTACTGGGTCCTCCGCCCCCCACCCTCTCCTTCCCCTCAGAACCCTCGACGCTCCTCACGGATTGCAGCTAATAGTCAAGCTAAAGGACTCAAAACTAGCCGCCTCACAGCAGCAGGTTTAAGCGCTGGCAACCCCCCAGGACATGGAGGGGAACAGCTATGAGTCCCCATGGCAGCACCCTGGCCCTGCAATCCATCAACGCAAATGGGTTGCGGGACTTTAAGCGGAGAGCCCGCCTCCTCCGAAACTTCAGGTCAGCACAAATTGACATCGCTGCTGTCCAGGAGCCCCATATCCTCCCCCACGAACAATCTGCATGG
Organism: Massospora cicadina; assembly: GCA_022478985.1. NCBI lineage: Eukaryota > Fungi > Entomophthoromycota > Entomophthoromycetes > Entomophthorales > Entomophthoraceae > Massospora > Massospora cicadina. The sequence continues at coordinate 50,443 of JAKSZP010008287.1, forward strand.
AATAAACAGTTTGGAGGCAACTCCTTCTGGACAAACCATGCCGCCCTTATTGTTTTGAATCCCCGGGTTAAAACCCATTCTTTTTCACAATATCTAGGTGGCCGCCTCATACTGGCCAAACTCACCACTCCTGACTTCTCCTTCTTCGCTGCAAGCATCTACCTGCCTAATGCAGGTCAGGAGCAAAATCGGCTCTTGGAAGAGCTCCTCCAACTCAATCTCCCACGGAATACAGTTCTCTTAGGAGATTTCAACACAACCATAAGTCGCGTCCGTGACTCTTACCCCCCTGCAGCAAAGGAACGCCCTGGATCAAAACGCCTCCAGGATTTCCTTCGCCTGAGTGGCTTTATAGATGCGCTTCCACCCTCCGCGTCTGGCCTAGGTTGCATGACTAGGATCCAGTATGATGGAGGAGCTTTCCAGTCAGCGTCACGCATAGATATGGCACTGATTGGCCCCCTGCTAATTGGCCGCGTCTCCTCTCCATCTCTCGTGACAACCATCTGAGTGATCACAGGTCACTCACCGTTGTCCTCACCACCACACTTAGACCGTCGCGTAGGCTCTGGCCTAGGGTTGCCCCAGCTCTTCTCAACAACCCCTTCACTAAGGAGAAGCTGTCTATGACCATCCGGGAGACTCTCACCTCCCCCCACCCCACCTGCTTGACCACAAGGCTAGATGGGCGGTGACCAAGGAGGGCATCACCCGCGTTGCTTACAACTGTGCCAAAGCCCAGATGACTGCAGCTCGCGCCAGAGTCAAAAGGGCGGAAGCCAGAATCAGACATCTAGAGCGAAACTGCCAGCCTTCGCCCTCTCCCAGATGGTTGGAAGACTGGGAAGCGGCGCAGGAAGCACTCCGCTTGGAGCTCACACTGCAGGAAGAACGGGCAGCAAACTTTACAACATCTCGTTACTATGCTCAATGGGAACGCCCCACCCGCTTCTTCTTTCAGAAACAGAAAGCCCGGTCAACAGCGCAGGATATTACTGCACTGAAGATTGGCACTACAACCACTTCAGATAAGGAGGAAATCACGCAGGAACTACACCGCTTCTACTCCAGCCTCTTCCATGCCACCCAGGTAGACCCATCGGACATCCAAGACTTCCTGTGGCGGGCTCCAGAGCCGCCCATTGACCCACGGGCTGATGAGGCTCTACTGGCGCCTATTTCCATCCAGGAGGTGATGGAAACCCTTCTGAAATCCCCACGGCTTAAAGCCCCAGGCCCAGATGGAATACCCTTTGAGGTGTACCTTCTGGAACCTGCAGTGATAGCCAGAACCCTCCGCGACCTCTTCGCTGCACTCTTGGTGAATGGCGAGGTCCTCCCCGACTCCAGAGGCTCAATCACGACCCTCATTAACAAGAAGTCAGACCGTGAGAACCTGGCGAACTGGCGCCCCATAGCGTTGATCAACACAGACCACAAGCTCTTCACGAAGCTTCTGGCCAACCGCATCACCAAATGGGTGTCACCTCGCCTCTCCCCATCCCAGTACGGTTTTATTCCGGGGAGGTCGTTATGGGACAACTATAATGACCTTCACGTGACTTTGACTGCTAACTCTCGTAAGGTGAATGGCTTTGTGGCTCTTCTGGATATGGAGAAAGCATATGATTGGGTAGCCTGGAAGTATATTTGTGCTTCCCTGGCCTGCTTCCATCTCCCACCCGCAGCTAGGCGCTGGATATCATCGCTCTATGACCAGCTCCACACCAGAGTCCTGGCGCCAATGGGTTTTACAGTGGCAGTACCAGTTGGACAAGGTCTCCGGCAAGGGGACCCCCTGAGCCCTATCCTTTTTAACATCACCCTTGACCCCCTATTGGCCTCCTTACAGGACAAGCTAACAGGGATTCTGGTCCCAGGTAAAGCCCCACACGCACCATGGCATTTGCAGATGACACTGCCATTGCATTTGGCTGCCCTGGGGATGTTGCCCTCGCTGCTGTGACCATTGAGAGGTACACCAAGGCGTCCAACGCCATGGTCAACACCTCCAAGACAACAGTTGTACAGGTCGGCTCCCCCACCTTCCCCCCACCATTTGGTATTGAACCTGAGCGCGGTACCTTCCGTCACCTGGGCGTTCTCACCAACCAACAAGGAGTTGCGCTAAAAGACAATGAGGACTTGCTCCTTGCAGCAGTTAACTCCAGGATTGCCAGCTGGAACCGGCGGCACATCACCCCCCAGGGTCGAGCTCTGATGGCCAATGTGTTCCTCCTCTCCAAAGTCTGGTTCCTAGCGCACGTCTGCCCATTCACAGATGCCTTTTATACGCGGCTCAATGTACTCCTCCGCTGTTGGATCTGGGGCTCAAACCATCCACCAATAGCCCTCTCAACCATTTCCTGACCCTGCAATGAAGGGGGCCTAGGGCTTCTGGACACGCGATCCCACGCCACCACAATCTTCCTGAAGTTCCTATGGCCGATTGTCTGCTGGGACGCGACCCCCATGCCCCAATGGGCGCCCGCCCTCCGCCAGTCAGTGTCAGCAGCTCTGGGTCTTCCTAGAGCATCTCTGACCTCATTAGGGGAGTGGCTCACAAACCACCCAGGCCATCGCCTAAAACCATCCTCATCCCCCTACTGGAACCAGGCTCTCCTTGCCCTGAAACGAGTAGGCGCGCGGATCCACCATGCCTTCCCATACAGAAGGGAAGGCCCTGGCCTCAGCCCACGTCGCCATGCAATTGTGCACAATGGACAAGTTGTCACAACTCGCCTCAACCCCCAAGATCGTCCTCCCATCCGCCCAAGACTCCTTGAGCTCCTCCCTCCCTCCGTGAGATTTGACCTTAAGGAATTGTGGAAGGACGTCTATCACCCCATCCTGTCAGCAAAGGTGTCCAACACCTTATGGAGAGTGCTCCACTGTTCATACAGGACAGGGGACCGGACTGGCCCTACCTTCCAGCACCAAAGCTGCCCCCGCTGTGTGGAGCCTATTGACTCCCACCTCCATCGTTTTTTCACCTGTCCAGGTGTCGCCGCATTTTGGCCAAAGGCCCGCGCGCTCCTCCATGCTCAGCCCTGGTCTGGACACCCTGTGCAAGACCTCATGTTTGAGCAGACATTGCCTGGTTGCCACCGACCCCTCCGTGTCCTCGCCTATGCCACAGCCATCTGGACCATCCATAACTCCTTCCTTCGTGCTGCCTTTGACCAGCAGGTGTGGACCCTTCCACACATGATCACCCACTTTCAGGTACACTTTGAGATGGCCCTGAAGGTCTGCACTATGTCGCCAACCCTCCCCCGCTCAGTTGTCACTGCAGCATGGCTCTGGCGCGCAAACCCCCCCTATCTTTCTCGATGCCTCCTCCTCCCCTTCCCTCGCCTCAGGCTCTTAGGAGCCCAGGCGTAATTCAATAAACATCGATGAATCCCCCCTTGGGTTGGGACCATCTAGTACTAAAAAAAAAAAATCATCTTTTTACATTAGCCCCTGATTACATCTGCGCCTCCAAAAAAAGTGTTTTAGCAAATACTTTTATAGTCTTGTCTCTTTGAAAAGTGATACTAAGGACTTCCATTATATGAGTGGTCGTCCTTTCAGCTCTTCCAAACTCCTTGATAAGAAGGTCCTTGGCGTAAAGGCAGGATATGCCAGCTTTCTTTCGTTTTAGCATAACTAACGCCTGACTTTTGGAGTCCAATGAGTTTATAGACGCTACTAACTTATCAGTCTCAGATGCCCCGGCCAGACTAATCTCAAATAAATTCAGAAAATTATGCACAGTCACCGTCTTATTGAACTTTGGTAAATTAACTGGGTTAGTTTCTTTTTATTTACCATAGCAGCAGGGTCAAGAGGCCTGCGGTGTCCCTATTTGATTGTTCATATTACTAAGACACAGAGGTAGATTATCACAGCTGTATCTAACATATTTTCAGGGTGCGCAGAAGCTCCAACAGTCATAATAGATGGGCAGACAAACAGTTAGTAAACATAACCTGCTCCCCGTCGCCCTCACCATTATATCCTTTCAGAAGAGATCCTTGAACAACTTGACCTGGGTGACAATGATTATACTATGACGAATTACTAACTTAAACTGGTTTGTTACTTCAGAAAAATGGCGGCGTTCTGCCCAAAACGTATTCTCCATATTTTTTTATAGTTACTTAAGTGGTCTGGAAAGTACGTTTTTAAGATAATATTTCCCTCATGTAAATATTCAAGCTCCTGGGTTAATTCAGTAATAGAGCTAACAAATCCATTCCTATGGTTTACTAGACCTTTCATCTGCCAATCATGACCTAATATCTTATCGGAAAGTAGACCAATATAGGCCTTCAATTATGCTTGTAATTGACAAACCTGATTAGAACAGTGTGGCACGGCCTCAGGGCCAGGCCCTTCAATGTCTGGAAGTCACACTACCTCTACCAATAAATAGTCTTCAATTAAGTGACCAGAATCCATACTTGTCAACAGGATACACAGAAAGGCAGGGTGAGGACTCCTGTAGTGAGTACCAAATGTTGGAACTGGCTCCAAGGTGTTGTATTTCAATGGCACAGGTCAGAGAACCAAAATTTACAAGGTAATGTATGAGGAAAGTAACATTGACCAATAATACACAAGAACCCTATATACAGTAATAGGGTTTAAAATTAAGTAAACAAGAATAACACTGTAGTATTGAATACTGTCAGAGGCTCACAAGTTTGCTTAAATAATCTACTAAATAGGCTCCTACAGCTTTTTTCAAAAAAAACCTCTTTCCATTGACCATCATCATCACATATGCTTTCCTTACCAGATATCTCATTGATGCTTTCCATGGCTACTAAGCAGCCCTCAAAAAAAGAAGACTAAATTTTTACTACTTAAATTGGGTCAGGATTTAACTATTTTAGAGCACGAGTCATTTTTATGTGAAAATACACTGGATATAATCAAGTTACCAGCGGGAGGCCATAATTAATTATAGGTCTCTAACAATGTTTTTACGCTGGCATGGGGGCAATATATAATAGTATGCAAAGATAAAATATAAGGCGATGAAGTAACTGAAGTCATATTGTCAATGGCTACAATTAGTTAGACGATTCTTGCGCCACAGTGATTTAGGATAAACTAATAGTAATTCAATCTGGCATACAAAAACATATAAAAGCAGGGGCCGCGTGCCAAAGTAATATGTATGCACTATAAAATCTGATATTTAATGATTAGTTAAAGTACGAAATTAGAAATATATATAATAAAATATACAGATAGTCTGAAAAATTAATTACAACACACTATTTAGGTTTTTCATGCTCTTCATTCAGTACTGTAATTAAGACCCAATACAATTTTTGTAGGGCTCACAGGCATGATGAAAGCGTCCTGGATGATAAAATTGTTTATACTATTAGCTCCAGACAGCGTCTGTGAACCAAATATTACATTCAGCAAACACTTGTATAGGTTCATCTCTATTAAAAGAAATAATAAGGTAATATAACTTTAAAGTTTTTATGCTTTCAGCTCTGCTAAACACCTTGATAAGAAGATCCCTGGAATTAAGGTAGGACAAGCCTCCTTCATTAATTTTTCACTGCAAACAACTGACTTTCAGTGTCCATCAAGTTTATTACCACTGCCAACTTACTGGTCTCAGATGCCCGCCCATGCTAATCTTGAATAGATCCCAAAATTTTGTACTCATTCGCCTTTTTGTCAAACTTCTGTAAATTTAAAGAGTTAGCTAGAATTGATGTTCATGGCTGCAGGGACAAAGGGCCTGTGGTGTCCCTATATGACTTCCCAGGTTGCTAATATGAGGAGAGGGAGTGACATGCCTTTTTACTGACCTAGAGTCAGAGTTCATGGAAGCTACAACTGTCAAAGCAGGTGGAACAACTGCTTGTAGGTTATATGTAACCCGCGCCTCATTGCTCCTATTATATTGTTCCGTCAAAAGATTGTCCAAAACTACTTGACCCTGACATAACTTGCAAAGATCCTGACAAATCTCCAACTTAGATCAATTCATCATTTCAAAAAGTGGCTTTCTGCCTGCAACGTTATTTTCATATTCCCAACCATATAGGTAGCATTCAGAAAGTCTGATTTTAAAGAACTGTTTTCACTTACAAGGGGCTATACATATTGTATCTGAGCTTAAGTTCCATACAAAAGGATCAACCTCCTGGTACAACTTGGTAATGAAGTGAACAGCTCTGTACCTTTTGGTATCTTGGCTGTCAAGGTGGCGTTGATGAATTCCATATCCTTTACTAAGTCTTTCACTTGACGGTTGTGAACTAATAGGATATTGGATAGTAGGACTATGAGAAAATTCAAATCTACTCATAATTGAAAATTTGTTAGCCCGATTTTGCTGGGCCTTGTGGCCAGCCATTTATGCTTCAGTGGGTGGCATTACCTACACCCTGAGGTTGTTCTTGACTGAGTGGCCAGATTCATACTTACTAAAAATGCTTAGGGAAACAAAGTGTAGCCCATGTAGTGAGCATCAAATGTTGAAATTGGCTTGGGGCGTCAGATTTTAAGAGAACAGGTCAATACACACCAATAAAGTACTTTTGAATTCAGTAATCTTGACCAAAACTTACCAAGAGACACTGTATCTACAGCAATTGAGTTTTTATTATAATATAAAATAGTACAAAGTTGTATTTAATACTGCCTGTGTTCTAGCCTTGCTCAAGTAAGCTTCTAGATAGGCTCTCACAGCTTCTCCAGGAAAAGATCCCCCTTCCAGGTGGCAATCCTTCTCAGATATCATGCTTCTACCAAAATTATCATTGGTGCCTCCCTGGTTACTAAGCAGCACTAGAGAATGGTAGACTAAAATTGTAATATCCATAATGGGTTGAACAGAAAATCACAAAGGCTCAAAGCATTTCCGTAAAAAATGCAATGTGACAGATGTAATTTAATCATTGGTGATTTGCTCATAATAAATTTAAAAGACCCTATTATTGATGATTATACGCTGGCATGGGGGAACATAGATTAGTGCACTAAAATAAAAGAGGAGGCGATATGGAAAATAGGGGACACAACGTTGATAGCCATAAAATAAGGGAACATGAGTCTTGCCATGTGGGGATCTAGGATATTGATTGATAGTGATTTAAAAATGTTAAACCACTACTAATAAAAGCATGGGCCGCGGGTGAACTAATTACTATAAACCAATTAAATCAACTATCTATAATTAGATAAAGTATGAACTAAGATAATTGAATAATTTACCTAGATGGTTGATCAAATTAATTGTAACACTTGATTAAATGCGTCCACCAGGTCTAACTTTGAATTACTAGGACTACCCATGAGTATTTGGGACATGCTATTCATTAGCAGATGAATTTTGGTTCCACCTTATACACATTTAGTCGTTGGTAGTTGACATGGATGAAACTACAAATATGTCAGAATGTAATTTCTCATCTTTAGGAAAGAACACTTAAAAAACTAACACCATCATATATCTGATAAACATGACCAAGTTAAAGAAGGATAAAATGACCCTTCTTTTATAGACTGAAATGGTTCAAACAATCTACATTTGGCCAAGATGATTTCAACTAAGAAATTTGACATAAGATGCACACAATTTTGATACCTGAATTCACCATAGATAACGAAAGTAAAGCACTTTATATTTCTTTAGGGGGAGAAATAATTTTCAAACACCTGATTATGGAATATCTAGTTGATTCCACTGAAGATTAGAGATATCCCAGTGTCCCTTTAATATTAGTTTCCCTGACTAAGCTGTAAGTGATATTTACCATACAATAGGTGAACGGCTAGTTTCCAATGTATTTATAACCCCTGAGTCTAGATGAAATGGAATTATGCCATAAACTGAGCCTTAAAGCTCAAAGTACAAAAAGGATAGATGTCAATAGCAAAAATTGATGTCCCCACCCATGATTTTAAGTGGGAAATTTACAAGAAGTCAACATCCTGGACAAGGGATTTCCACCGTGTGATAGAGATTAGGAATAAAGGAACATATATGGATGCCGTGATTAAAGCAGATAATTAAGATTTGCCTAACCAAAAGTTGCTGAAGAAACTAAATTATCGCCAATACCTAATCCCTCTGTTTTAAACAGATATCTTGAACTTTGATATGAGTATAGAGGTACTTCAATTCAATTTTGTAATGATGTTTTATAAAAATGATAGGATTATTCTTTGTTTCACTTATTTTTGAAAAAAGTGATATATCTTCTGTAATTATTCTCTGATCAGAATTAAGAAGAAGGTGTCAGTAGTTAGCCTTAGATCTGAATAAATATGACAATCTTGAAAAGAATACCTTAGTGCTCATAACGCCAAGGAAAAATTGGTCCAGAATTCCGTTGTAACATTTTCAGGAGGCTAACAGATTAAGTTTTTTACAAGAAGCAAGTGTGTGTCCAACAAGATATTGTCATTAGTGTGAACAATAATTAAATCCAGAAAAATTGCAACATCAGGAAGCAAGAGAAGAGTCGCTCACTGAGAAATGAATTACATCGTCTACTACATCAAAAACCATTATTTGTAATTTGTGTACTCAACAACATCTATTTTGCTAATTGGTCACCTCACTTAAGTGAAAAAAGGCTGAAGTGTTGAATCTGATGCTCACTTAAGGGGTGCCACCAACAGATCGTATAAGCAGAGAGTGTTAAATGTCCTAATATTGGGTAATATTGAGAATTTACAGCTTACAATGGATAAGATTTCTCTAAACACATGGTAACGGATGAGGACGACCTTTAAGGTAAAAACAAATTTACTGATACTTAAATGGAAGATATACAATCACAACTAGAGAAAGTTAAGAACCCCTAGAAGAGCACGTGTTGATTCAACAATAGTTATAGATTGAACTTCTTTTGTGAGGAAGATTAAATCCACCTAAACATCTTCAGGACTGACTACTATACCAAAAAAATGCATGAACATTCTAACTTTGAACAAACAAAGAGATTGTTTAGATCAGCATTACTTCATCTTGTAAACTTTTAAAGGAATCTGTTAGAATTTAAATCCCATCTACAGGTGAAGCCAAAACAAAAATTAACTACTTTTAGAGCATCTACCCATCTGTATACACATGTATTGATCACTCAACTGCCTGCTACACAGATGCGCATCTTGCACTGTGAATCGGTTGAAGAAGACTAAATAGGACCTACTTTAAGAACAACTTTTCCCCTCACAAAGGAACCATTTCCAGTTTCTTGTAGATTTAAGCAAACCTTGGATGACATGAGTGATTTTCATAAAGCTTGCCATGTGCAAGTTGCGTGAGTCATGAACCCAAGAGATTTTTATTGAAATCTCACTTAGGACCAACTTAGAAATGAGGTCAAGAATAAACACCTGTTAGAATTTATAAGCATTTAAGACTTCCAAAACATGAAGAAGAAAACATTGTTAATGAAGATGGGAAAGAACAAATCAGTCACAACTACACTGCTCAATATCATCTCAAAGCACATCAGTTATGGACAACTGTCTGGATGGACTTTCCTACTGCAAAGACTGTGCTACTGAGTTTGTTAGAAATGAATCACACTATGATAATGCTTATATCCCTAACCATCAAGACCTCAATACTACTGAATCCAGTTACGAAGTGCTACTTGACATAAGAAATGCAAAATAATGAATCTAAAACTATCAGACAATCAACTTATATAATAGCAAAGCTGCCTACGCCACTCAGAATAAGATATAAGCCCCTAATTAAGAATTTTAAGTCATTAGAGCACCTACCAAAAAAGAAGTCTATGTGCAACAAGTTCTATAATCCAGGAAACTGTTTGCACAACTGTCCAATGAATACTATCAAAAAGATACAACAGCTAAAGAAAACATTAATAATGCTAGGAACTGGGTGGATCTTTATACTGAATGAGAATAAAATCTTGAAGATGAGAATGAAGTTAGTATAAGTTACCACGTGCTAAGGGCGCCTAGTGCTTTGGCTGTACTTGCTTTACTAAAAGTAAACAAATTTGCTGGAAAAAGATTAAAATAACACCTACCTGGCTCAGGCCACTCAGCTTATAAGGATAATCTACATTGTAGAAGAGGGAGAACAGCTTATGATAAATACATTTATATATATTTAACCAGATATCATGGATACCATCAACTTGAATAATCCAAATATTGAGTCTATGAAGAAGTATATGAAGTCGTCATTGTCATTTTAACAACTTGAAGCCCATTTGGAAATAGTGTAATGGTAATCAAATTGTTATTCAGAGATTTTGCGTCTTTCTGTCCTTGATACAGGGGCTCCTGTCAACATATAATTTTCCCTTTTTATAAAGAATCTGAGGTTTAAGCCAGACATTGAATATTATATCAAGTAAAGATTAATCTGACTCAACATCACGCGCACTTTAAGAGCTACTCTGTATTGCTGTTACATTTTAGGAGAATGGTTATGTTGGATTCAGCTTTAGTTCTGGATAACGACATCTAAGAATTTTTATTTGGCACCCTTTTCTTCTTAGTTTTGTCGTGAAGATCAATCTCACTACTAGCACCTTGAGTTTAATCAGTTCTTAATTGCCTCAAATTATTAAGAGAAAAACGCTAAGCTGTGCAAGAAGAGGACATGCTTGGTAATAACTGGACAGCCAATATACCCAATCCTTTACACTTTTACAGAGGAGAGCGCCAAAAAACTACTTGATACAGTAAGCGCATAATAAGGGCTACAATTGAGCATAAGCTAGAAAATAAAAAACTGACCTGGAAAACAACAGAAGATGCTGCTTTTAGTCTATGCGAAGGTACCCCAAAAAGTACTCAAAATCTACAGCTGCAATTATTCAGAGAGCAAAAGATGTGGACTTTACCTGGGTTCTGCGATTCAAACTTCATAGAGGAGTTGATTATAATAAGGTAATATAATCAACCAGACTGTATAAGTATTGAAATGACAAGTTAGCAAGCAATAATGTGAATTTGTAACGCAATTGAGTAGTACATGCGGTTGGAGATTTTCACAAACTAGGACTTGGAAAAGTAATGGATAAGGAGCTGAAGTAGTTGGACAAGCTCCTGGATGAGTGTAAGTCTTTTGAGCGCTGTACCAAATGACTATGAGTTTTGCAAAGTAGAGGTTCATAGGATAGACAATGTCTCAGCTAGTCCCTTGTTTAGGAAGAAAATATCAGATGAGGACGAACCAAATAAAGTCAGTCAATGTCAAACTCCATTTTTGTAAAGCATTGACCATCATTGCTAACTCCACAGGTGTGTTAACCCAAAAGGCAAAAGACAACGAAAAGTTATTACCTACACCAAAAAGTTGAAGCCTTGGGTATCAGCCCCTATGCCTGGACAGGATGGACCACCCATACAGAACAAAGAAAGGGCCTAAGAAGCTGATGTCCCACTTATCAACTAGGTCAATTTACCCCATGTAGTGGATGAGAGATGAGTTACAACCTACTACTTAGATTTTCCCCAAGTAACCCTTTCTACTACCAAAAAGTTGCTGAGAATAATTAGGTGGTTTCAAGAAGGTGATGGAAGTCAGAAGGTAGTGTCAGCCTTCAAGTTGCCTCACCATCAAGTGTAATATTCATCATAAACAATGTTCAAGTCTGGCTATGGTGTGCAAACTGATTTCAAATGTAAATGAGTCATCAGAGCAAATTTGAGTTTGGCAAACACTACTAAGCCTTCCACCTTGAGAAGTAATGCAGGAATCCCATGCCCAATAGGTTTTGGCGTCTCAAACTCATCTAATTTGAAATTGGGAGCACCCCTACCATCCTTGCCCATGAGAAGTGCCCTACCAGTACTGCCAAACGGCTCATCCATCTGCCAAGCCATGAGCAGTTATAAAAATTATTTGCAAAAAAATTTATAGAATTAATTTGAACGTAAGTCAGTGTGGTTGCCTTTACATACTAAAATTTAACTTTAATTAAAATATGGTAGTATATTGACCCTCATATCTTGCTACATTGGTAATTATTTACCTTATGCATGATTCTTTTATTCCTAGATAGGTTTTAAGGCAGCAGACCCCATCAGGTTCTACTCTCATTCCATTCTTTTATTATTTATTTTCTAAAAAACACTTAGATCTCCTATTTATGACTTCAGATAGTTCATGAGCCTATATCATCCATGCTTTCTCACTTTTGGTATACTGGATATAATAGCTTTTTCTCCAACTTATATATTTTACTATATGAGCTATACCAAAGATATTATGGTTGCCATTTTTGTATGTAACACATCCAAAATGGAAGTCCTGTTTAGTTTTATCAGCAAGTTTTTTTCAGAATGGACCAACCTTTAGTCTAAGTTCACCCCCATTCTTTTAAATTTAGTGATGAGATGGCTTTATTATATGATATTGGCTTGCAACCCTTGCTATACATTGTGGCTTATCAGTGGTCTCTGTTGGAATCCTGGTAAATTATTACTCACAGGTGATTATGCCCAGAATTTTAACAATTCAGTTGTTGCAAGAGAAGTAGTACTCTCAACTGCTTTTTTGAAATATTTGGAGAAACAAATATAACAACTAGATTTAGTTTTTAATGATAAATATAAAAAAAGTATAAAACTAAGGCTTGGCAAAATAAGTAATGTTTTATAATTTGATTTCCTATTAATTGAGCTATTGTGAGACTATTTTCAAGATACTAGGTATTCATGCTAAGCAATGGATGGTTCAATTTTGGCTAAATTAAGATTTGGTTTGGATTATAGATATGAGTTCAACTTTTGGAAGGACATGATCATGGTACAGCATATTAATGTAATCCCACCAGTCAGCCATTTTATACATATGGCTTGTTCATTCATTTATTTCAGCTCCTAAGGGGCGATTGGCTAAAAATATTTGCATCCCCTGTAACCCTCTTCAAGTCTATAAAAGGGGTACGCTTTTCTATAAAATTGGCACTACATTCACGCTAGTGCTTAAGTGGACTTGGGAGCATGTAACCATATTTTTCCAAGGGATGCTAGTAGCCTCATGGGTTTGATATGAGGTATTTGGCGGAATATTGGGAGTAATCTCTTTACTCCGGGGGACAAGGTTCCACCAATAATCAGATAGGCATTTCATATTATTAAAATTGGGGCTGTTCCTCCCTGAGATGTTCTTACTTACAAGTCAAACAACTGTTTGTCTGACAGTCCTCAATCTGATTACAGCTTTCACTCCGTTGTTGTGGATTACTTTAAGGTTTAAATAACATAAAAAAATATTTTGGATTAAAGCCTTAATTTTTCCAGTTTGTCTACCTCCAATGATAATGTAAAACTTGTACATATCACGCGTGTTATTGTGTTGTTTTATCCATATCTCTTCCTTACTGGTAACCAGCTTATCTGGTGACCAAATTATGTCTGTTGAGTCAGATTCCAAATTAACAGGTCATTTTGAATCCTATGATGCCTTTTGTTGTCCGTGGTACAACAGAAAGAGAGTGATGTAATTCATCCAGCTGAAGAAAACACTTTCCCTTTCTGAAAGCAGCTCATTTTAAATTCTTTGATTACCCCACACCTTCCAGTTAAATCCGTTTAATTTGCAAAATAAAGCAGGATCGCGCCTATATTATTACCTATTGAAACTCAGTTGGATCCCACAAGGCGTCCATTGCTGCCCTCTTGGATATAGGTTTAATAGGTATTTTCGTGGGTTTAAAAGTAGCTCAAGTTTAATATCTGGATTTTAATTGTTTCTCTATTTCGTGCTTCTTCATCTTCTTTGTCTTTCTATGAAGCGAGATAATCTATTCTGTTTTCTGTGGATAACTTTTGCTTTAGCAACCATTTCATTGCAGCGTCACACTTACTGTTCCCATATATCTTGGGGTAGGTTGGTAGCATCACTAACAGGTAAATTTCAACATGGAGTCCAACTTCTTGTCCTTTAAGAACACAAGCCTAAGTGGCGAGCTTCCACTCTTTGATAAGTTATCCACAGCAAGATCATTAGGATTCATAACTGCAACACCTTCCCCCACTGAGCTACAACCCAATTTCTCTTCCTTGTTGTTGGTATTTTAGTATGCTCATATCATCCATCTCAATCAGATTATAACTATACTTGCTCTATCTTCTTGGGATGAAACCCTTTAGTGGATGTAGGAGTTATCATTTCATATGATAGTCATTGTTTGGTGAAAATCCTCAATAAATAATAACTATTTTTGGTTGATAGAAATTCCACCAGATTACTGATTTTTTGTTGAGGAGGATCACTGATAATAAACAAGTTTTCAATTATTGATTTTAATAATCAATGTTTATATACTCTTGTAAGAGTTGATCAGAGTTTGTCACCAATTGTTTTATTTAACTGAGGTAATCCAACCAGGGGATGGACATTACCAAAATAAAAACTAAAACTAACATAACTAATTGATTCAAACAAAATGCCCAAATGAGTGAATTGAATGAAACACAATAAAATAACCAACCAGGTGGGCAGTGGAGACTGCTTATCCCTCCATGGCAGAAGGGGAGGGGGATCAGGGGGCTCATCTTTGGCAGCAGCTTCATCATCCCAGATTAGGGTATGCTTCAAGGTGGATAGCATGTGCGTTGGAGCATTGGCGGCATGTGGTTCAATATCACTAATGATTGGTCTTTCCAAGAAATTGCCAGCTATGAAAATGGCAGTGATATATTTGGCTAAAGCTTTTTCAGCTTTAATGAGGGCATCTAATAGTTTAATGAACGTGGAAATATTATTTTGGGTAATCTTAGCTTTAGGATTCCATGCTACAGTTATCATGTTCTGAATAGCTTCGTTGAAATTTTTGTTTAATTGATTCATTTTATTTTACTTTTGGGGTGAGATTTACGGGGATAACAGGAGGTGGAATACCTCCTGAGAGCATCGCCACTGATTTGGTGACAGATTTGTGGAGGGGACGACAATCTGGTGTGGCAGCTGCTTCCACTGCAAGCTGGTGGTCACTGTAGAATTATTTGGCATTTGGCTATGAGGTATATAAACGAGGGGGTATATGGTAACCCATTCTGCATTACAGAACCACTCGATTTTCAGAGATTATCTTCAATGAAAATACCTGATTTGTCTATTTCAGCTAATAACTCCTATGGGTTCTGTTTATAATGAATTGGGGAATCGGCGTATGGTTGAGATTTGGTTGGTTTGTTGGAGGATGCAGTTTGTCGCCAATTAAATAAGTTATTTATGATTAGTTGCTGGGCATTATAAAACACTTCTGGTAGAAACTCATGAGTTAACCTTTTTGGTAATGGGACCTGCTATTGATGGATAAAAGTTCACATTACCTAAGCAGGTTGCTAGCCTAATAAAGGTAATACGCTGAGGTTGATATAAAATGTTGGAACACATTCTTTTATTCAAACAGAAGGGGTCTCTTACTAGTCAGCAGTGAAATTTAGCTCGATGGATGAGGAATAGCATAGTTGGAGGTGACTTTAGAGGGTTAATCCATTGGTGACAAATGCCATTTTTATATTGGGGTGCCAACAGAAGAGTTGGATTCTAAAATCTCCAATATATCCACTTTATTACTAAATAAAGCTGATATTTAAAGAATTGAATATTTAGATATTTATACATTTGTATATTTATACTCTTGGTATTAAAGTTGAAGTATCAGTTATCCTTTGTACAAATGTTGCTTGTCAAGATCTCCCCAAGCCGTTCAATAAGAGAGGAATAGAGAGCCCCTGAACCTTATAGTAGTTTAAGTTCCATCATAAAGAGTAGTCAGAAAAAAAAGTTTCTTTGGTTTCTATAAGTACCTTCAAAGATTGAAGGATGAGCTGTTGCACCAGTATAGCATTAGAAGCAATACTCAAGTTGGTTGTAAAACTTATAACTAGGATTATAGTCTTCATAATATTGTAACCCAGTCATTTACTATATCGTTAAAATATTACAATACACACATCAGAACCTGTGAGTAGAATTAAGAGCTAAAGCAATTATCCCAGTGTTGATTCTCAGTGTATAGGCTTGATTCTGCTGAGTCAGTTTGTACAGGGTATTAGCCATTGAGCAACTAAATCGGATGATATGAAGATCGCTGACTTTCTAATAAAACTTAATAAACTATATAATGAGCTATAGCCCCTTATTTTGACCTTTATTTAATATAAATTGCAGACTTATCTGCAACCACTTACTCACCCGGAAAAGACCTCCACTGTAATCCTCCATGTGACTCTTTATATCTTGGTTCCCCAAGCTGGATGCATCCTCAGCTTGGTAGTCTTCTATTCATCTTCCCTTTCTCAAGAAGCTCTTGTTCATATCGAATCTCAGCATAATTCCCCTAGATTCACCAAATGGTTGTCATTTTGATTGATTAAAATTCATATACCCTTTTCCATAAATCTTAAGACTTGTCTTGATTCCCCCTCCGATCCACTGGTATGGGTAGTGTATCATCCAGTCATATCAACTTCCCAACACCCAGGTCAGAAGTTAAGTGTGTGCTCACTACTGAGCTAGTTGAGTTTTCTGGACAAATATACAAACGAACGTATAGCACAATTTCATACAAAATTGAGCTTAGGAAGCTCATGGATGGAATTGATAATTGTTAACAAGAATAAGTGAACTCAGCGTCACAAGCTTATCTAGTTAATTTGGAATAGCGAGTGATGAAAGTTGAGGAGGTAATCAAACAATTAAGAAGTCAATAATGATCTTTATGAAAATTTCACCTTATTTAAACAGAAGGAGACAAAAAAATTAATGGATTAGCATTTTAGAAAACTTAATGAGAAGCGGATAGAGAAATCTTCCACTGGATCCAGATATATATAGTTCAGATGCTAAATTGCTTAGAAGAACTTGAAAATCACAAGTGTGATTGCATCCAGATGGAGGCAAATGAAGTTGAAAACAATAATCACGAAATTTTTTAGCTGGAAAAGTACAAACCCTAATGATATGCCTAGAGCTTTCACAGCAATTAAGAAATTGACCTCCAAAAACATACTTACATTAGTTGGGTTGCTACGAAGGAATCTCTCCTGCTACCATAGCAACAGAAAAATTTTGGAGTGCGCAAAAAATTACATATATTTCATTGGGATAACGCACTGGCGTTTTTCTAACTATTTGAAATGAAAATGTTCAGATATGGCGACTAACAAAAAAGAGTAGCCGTGATCTGCTTAGACATTAACTGTCAAAATCTAATTTTGCCTCATCTCAATGGGAATAATTGGACATACCACAACACCAAAGAGGCAAAATTGTGAGTTTGATATTCCTTCATGGATGGCTAACCATAAACAGAAATTTATGAGAATTTCAGTTTAGAAAGAATGAAACATTAGCCACTTTTGCTAATTGATTTTATTAGGAATCACAAATCCTGGCTGGTGTGAAGGTATTATCAGATTCTAGTGCGTATATAGCAATGCAAGCGGAGCTTTAGCCCCACAAAGATTTGCACCACACTATGATTTTGGCGCTTGCAAATTAAACTATTACATTGCAGATATTGAAATATCTTATGCTAGAAGCAACATTTGAAGCACCTAATCGAACCTATAAGGCCATTTCCACCAGAATTCAGAATACAGTGGAATTTTCTGAGCCTAATAAGTAAAAATAGAATTGGGCTGTAATGGTATATATGCTAAAGGACTGAAATGAGTGAATAAAACCAAAAGATGCTGCAAACAATGTGGAAATTATATAATCATATAGTGGCTCAATGTTGGGCCAAGGATCCTAAGGAGTAAGCTACACTGGTTCAGGATAAAGAAAAGGAAACTAATTAAGGTACAGGAAAAGGACCAGCAGTATAGATATGGAACAGTATGGCAATTCATATAAACCTGTTCCCCTTGAAATTTTTAACAACAACTTAATATTTCTGAACTATTTGTATATGCAGACAAACCTAACTGGCTCTATCAGGTGGTTACTAATGTAAATGCAATACTTAAGCAAAGATGAAGGGGATAGACCTAGAATTTTAATAAAAAGCTGCTCTTTTATACGCCTGTACATTGGTAGAAAAGTTCAGAACCACCAAAAGCATGGAAAATTTATTCAAGATAAAACTTGATGAAGCAAATGTTTATCTTCCTTTTTGCATAATCAAGGAATCCTTTCCTTATTTTTCTGCGCAATTAATTCATACTCTAGATTTTGTGAATAATTCTGCAACTCACTCAGTAAACACTTTATTGAAATAATTTGATTGTATTAATGCAGATACTATAGACAATTGAGTAAGAATAAAGGTGATAATCAACAGTGGTGCACTTATTAATATTGGTTTGACCAAGTTGGTGAAGCGGGAGAAAATTTTCTGGATTTAGAGCACCAGAAAGAATATGGAACCATTAATTGGATACCACAACACCTTTTGGAGCATACAATGAAATATTGTATCAGTTTAGATTGCTAGTGGTATCAGCTCCTGCCATAGTATAGACAAATCAGAAATGTTGATATCATTGTCATATAGTATTTTTGAGAAATATTGGGTCAAATGCGAATTTGAGGAGCAAACCCTTTCAATTATGGGGCAAACCCTGCCCTTGGTATATCATCAGAGAGGAGAAACTCCGCTGTTGAAAAGAAAATAACTTGTCAATATAATCCCAATAATGGCATAATTCCATTAAATACAAGTTGGTTTGTAAGAAAAGTTAGGAAATTCATAAAGAGGATCTCAAAAACTGTGAGGTTTTGTTGATGAAAATAATGAATACCATTCTTCAATGGAACACAAATAATAGTTAACACATGGTAAATGCTATAAAACCTGGAACAACTGTATGTAGAAGTTGTTGGCCCATGGAATAAATTGAGACTGGAGCTTTAATTAGCACTAATATTATAATGCCAGGCCACAGTAATTTATGAGTATTACGGTACAATATGAGTGAAAACTGTTGAAAGTGTAGAAAAATTGTCATTGTATTTGCGCATTTACTCCCAATGGCATAATAAGAAAGTTCCATGGCTTTAATGCTAATCAAAATGGAATTACTAGTGGATGCTGATGAAAGTATTTATGTACTGGTAGATTCAGAGTGACATACTGAGTTAACAGAACCTCATCAGAAAGAAGTGTTACAAACATTCAAAAATATTAGGTGATATTTACCCAGGATGATCAAATCCTTGGTTGCACTAAACGTGTCCCATAAGGTTGATACTGGGGACTACCTGCCAAATGAATGATACCTGTCCGTTATTCCAAGGCTTTTAAAGAAGTATTCATTAAAGAAATCAGTAAACTGATTGAGCATAGGCTTCTCATACCATTGTCAAGTCCATGGGCGAGCCCAATCATTATTGGGAAGAATTAGGCCGGATCAAGTCAAGTGGTGATAAATTACCAACGGTTGAATATAATCACTAAGAAGGATATGTATCTGCTACCAAGGTTTGATGACGCTCTTGATTGCCTAAGGGAAGACAAGCATTCTTTGCAATGGACTTGATCTCAAGGTATTGTCAGATAGACTCGCCAAAAGAAGTTCAAGAGTAATGATCAATAATCACCGCACAAGAATTTTACCAGCCTATGAAAATACTTCCAGCAGTTATTTAACATGCCAGTGACTTTTCAGAGGGCGGTGGATTCTATCTTGAATGACTTGAAGTTGTCTTGCATTTTGGTGTACTTGGAAGACATTAACATATTTAGTAGGAAAAACATTGGCTTCATGGCACACTTGAGGGGAAGTTTAACCGCCTAGTGATGAAATTTTAGGATCAAGCTGAGAAAATGCTATTTTTTCAAGAAAGAGGTTGATTAATTAAAGTTTGTGATAAACTTTGACATATTACAATCACAGCCGCAGAAATTAATGGCCATTGTATGGATGTAGATCTTAAAAGAGCTTATGAGACATACAAGTCTTTATTGGGATGGTTGGCTACTATTGCTAAGTTATCAAAGAATTTTTCATAATTTCCAAACCACTATTTTACCTGTTGAAGGATCTAAAAAGGTCTCATGTGGAATGAGGAGGCCCAAGTAGCATTTGATGAGCTAAGAAGATATAGATGACTAAACCTGTTCAAAATGCACAAGTTTCAATTGGTAGTTTATAATTAAGATTGACGCCTTACTAATGGCGATTAACGCTATTTAAAGTCAAGTAGATGACAATGTGAAAGAGTATCCGGTGGTGTATGTGAGTAGGACATTGACACCAGGGGAAAGAAACTACACCATGACAGAGTGCGAGTGCTTTGCACTTATGCCTGCAAACAATTTAAGGTGTATATACATGAGACACGTTTCAATGTTGTATATGACTACTTATCTCTAAGTTGGTTACATAATCTTAAGGAACCAGAGGGTCAATTGGAATTAAGTTCTATCAAACTTCAAGCCTATGACTTTAAGTTTATGCACCAAGAAGGAATATCACACAAGAATGGTGATTAACTATCAATATTACCTGCCATTTGAGTCGTGTGCCAGCAAATTAATGCTTTATTTCAATAGATTATTGAAGGGAAATTAGAGATGAACTTAAAGAGATTTAAATCGGGCTGAAGAAAGCAATAGAAAATACTGAGATGAATAACAGACAGTTTCTATAAATTGTTTGACAGATAATGGGACTTATTCCCTTTACTGTTAGAGCAATAAGAAGTTATTCAAGAAGCACACAAAGTCTTAGGGCATGGTGGCCTAAGAAAAACAATGACCATCTACTCTGGAATTATTACTAGAAATGAATCAATTATGAAATTGTGGATTATCTAGCATGTTGCGAGGAATGTCTACTCTACAAGACTCACAATAATGTGATGGGATACTAGCTATTACGCTCTGGCTCACTTGGCTACAGTGTCAATAGATGTGATGGGACCTTTGAGTGTTAGTACTGGGGAGTAAAGAACATTATACCTACAATAAACCATCTGACTATATGGGTCGAGACAAAGGCTTTGAGCAGAGTAGATGCAACAAGCACTTTGAGATTCATAATGGACTAAGCAATGTACCAGCAAGGATGCCCGCAAGTATTACTAAATGTTATTAGAACAAACTTTATGTCTTAAGTGATCTCAAGACTGAATGAGTGGATTGAAACCTGAGGATTGATATACATTCCCTATCACACTGAAACTAATGGGTGGTAGAAAGAATTAATGAACTCTAGCTGCAACACTGCAAAAATTATAAGCGTAAAACATCCACTTGGGGGATTTTATCTGAGCTTAGTTACATTTTCATACAATATTGGTTTTTAAACAGTGACAAGGAAAACGCTGTTTAACTATTACATGGACGAAGAGACTCACTAACGCTAAATTTTTTATTCAGCAGTAGAACCAGCTTTAAGGATGAGCACAAAGAGTATTTATCCAAACTGTTAAACATTTTGATTAAAAATTGAATCACAGGCATTTGAAAAACATCAAATAGAAGAATTAGAGTAAAGAAGCATGATGATAATTGACTGGCTTTAAGAGTACCATGTGAGGGATAGGGTATCCTATTGTGATACCCATAAATTTGATGCAGAAACAAGTTGGACGCCTTATGGTTGGATCCATTTGATACTATTGCTAAGACAATGATAGATGTATATAGTTTGAAAACATAACTGATGGTCATATAGTGCTTTGAGTTCATAGAAAATACATAAAGCATTGATCTAAAAAATAAAAAAATAGTAATATAAGATAAGATAAATAAAATAAAAAACGCTTTTTCTTTCCGCTTGACATCAATTTTAAGTGATTTTTGAAAAACAATTAAATTTTCCACCACCGCCTCATCGCACTGAATTTTTTTATTTATGTCCTCAGATCCACCACCTGCTGCCCCAGTATGGGGCAGTGGTGCTCCACCCACTAGCATTTACCACCCAACAGGAAAACGCGGGCAGACTGGCTCATCCAGTCTGCCAAATACATCCAGCTGCTATGTCCCTCCAAGGGACTTAGCAATGCCTCTTGACCAAGTCCACCTAACCCGCCCGCCCCTCCTAGCCCTCCACCAATTAAATATTCACTTTTGCCTCAGCGTTGAGTACAGGCATCTCTTCCCATATGCTGACGTAGCAATAATTGAGCTGGCAATGGCCACCTTTGCACCAGCAGGGTTTACTGACTTCTGCCTTCAGAAGGGGTACTTTGATAATGGATTCCCTACTGAAGAGGATTCAGACGCAGCAGCATCACCGCCCTTAATTTATAAAAACACATTCATTACCACCACCCATATATTTCTCCTCAATGATATGACACTTGTGGTGCCCTTTGCAAACCTCCCCTCACACCTTCCCCTCAAACACTCTATGAGGAGTTGATGTCTAGGCTATCCACTTATGGCACAGACCCCCATCCTCCAATTTATTGTCTCAAGTGGTGCTGAGAGAATAGCAGCACCTCAGGCAATATCCACCATTACCCCCACCAGCTTAACATGGCCCAGCACATCCCACCGCATGCATTTATCCCATCTGCACCTGATCATTTCTTTTGGGCCTACACCAACAATGGTCGCACAATTTTCCCCTTCTGCTATGAATTGAACCATATGAAAAAGCATGTCAATATAATTCACACCCTGCGAACATGGACAACTCCACCCATGAGGCTACACCAACAGCGTTTGAGTGGGGATATTGGCTGCCCCACCCCCACAGGCCATACACTCAAATCAGAAGTAAGTTTTAGCATCTCAAATCCAAGCTGGATAACTCACACCCCTGCCAACCAACCAGGTGCAGGCTTGGATCAATGTATAAAAAAAATCTTTACCTCAATACTTACCCAATCACAGCCACCTATCACCAAATCAATCCAAGTCAACCAAAATCTCTGGGGCTTATTGGATGAAGTGACCTAATCTGGTGAAATTGTCACAACTCCAGTTAAACCAATCAATCTAGAACCTTTTATGAATTCAGACTTTGATTCCCCATTCCCACCCAAACAATATGTCCCTAAACCCAATGCTATCCCATACCAAAGTGACCACCAGCTTGCTGAGGCTGCGGTGACCTCACCCAAAAATTGCACCTTTGTGAAGCTGTGAAAAAATCCGTCACTGGATTTAAACAAGGGCTGCACATCACCCAATTCCCTACAATTTCCCTGTAGTTGCAAAAGAGGAAATCAACCGCCTAGATGAAACTGCCAACAATGCTTTCAAACATGTCGCTGAATTGGCAGAATTTTTTTATCCACACGTGTAACCAGAGCCAACATAGAAAAATTTTCCCACCTTCCTGATGCCTGAATCAAATCTGAACACCACGTGGCCAAACTCATGGAGGCTATGATTCAGGCCCAAATTCTTGTGTTTAATGAATATATGCTCCGCCTTGACCCTCATCCAATGGACACCCCAACCCCTTTGCTATAAGTGTTGGTCCGCCTCTTCATTGCTGAAATTGAATTGAAAATCTGCCTGATCTCCCATCCCCCTCCACCATGGAGGAAGAAGCAGCTCACCGCTGTGCCACCTGATAGGTTGTTTTCTCATTTCTTTTGCATTTTCTGCTACTCGTTTAGGGCGGTCAGTTTTTTTTTTAGTACTAGATGGTTTAGGGCGGTCAGTTTTGTTTTGGTATTATCTGTCCCTTGGTTGGCTTGCCTTGGTTAAATAAAATAAAATAAAAAAGTATAAAATTTAGTAGAATATATGAAAAAATGTATATTCTTTTTATAAGGTGATAATCCCTTAAAAAACTATATTATCAATACTATCAGTTTTTGGTGCTGTGATCAAGAGTATCAGTCGGTGTTCCCATTTTCCGTTGTCTTGAGTGGAGAAGTGGGATGTACTAGGATAACATAGTGAAGAAGAAAGTGAAGGATTGGTAGGAAAAGCTCATGTTAAAACTTAGTCCGCTGTAAAGAGGCACAAGGAAAGAAAGTTGAAGTTCCACTGCAAACAAAAAAGGAGAGCCCAAACTGGTGGAATAAAGGCGTTAAGAAATACATCAGTGAGTTCAACCAAGGAAATCTTTGTACAGTGTGAAGTCATATGAGTCCTGACCTGGGAGAAACAGGCGTTCAGGAACATATTATTAGCAAGATTAATTGGAGTAGTCCTGGTGTGGATAAAGCCATGGAACTTCAATTATAGGAGGCATCAGTGAAAACAATATGAAGAGGAAATATGATGAGTAGAGTGAGAACAAAGAGATGCATTGAGCAAGGAAAAAGTAGATTTAGTTCTGCTAAAAGAACTAAACCATGATGGCCAATTCAGAGCCTGGAATGAAGCAGCGTCTGCCTCCGAATCTTTAACTTTGCTAGATAATATGGTAACATGGGAGGATGTGTTGGGAATTTTAGAATGCCAACATCATCCAGCTTAATCAACTATAATATTTATCTACTTAAATCTCTGGAGGTGATTTATTATACTGAAACCCAATAGCAGATGTGAGTGTTATCAATTAGTGTGGTACCTATTGTTGGTTTTAATTCCTTATTGAATGTTAAATAATTCAGTGAATTTGAATACACTGAATTACTGATGTTCCCTCATGGAGGGTCCTGATAATGTTTACAAGTGGTTTAATTTTATTATATTTAACAAATAATTAAATTATCTTATGTTGATTTGAAGTTTATTTCTAGTCAATAATAGTTTATTGGTAGTTGCTGAGCATTAATAACGCTGTAGTTGACAGCAACTTTTTAGGTTAGCCTAATAGGCAACATGACCTGCTTTTTAGAAGTAAAAGATCTCATTGCCTAAGAAGGTTACTGGTTTAATAAGTATAATCTGCTGGAATCAAGTGAAGATGTTGGGACATTCTCTTCAAATCAATCCAGAAGTAATTGTGCTCTAGTTGTCAATGTAATCTGACTAGATGGAAGAATTAACCATAATTTTAGATGACTCTTAAGGGCTAAATTCATTTATAACAGATGCTGTTCTCATTAGGATTCCAACGAAAAAATTGGCCGCCAAATTCCCTATATAAATACCTTGAATTTTATTTGATAAAGCATTAGTATACAGTTCACTTGTAATAACATTTAGATAGTTTAGAAATCTATATAACTTTGAACTTTTATGACTTGAGAATAAGAGATAGTTTTCTCTTATATATTTGTCGTTTAATAACTCTTGTGATTAGATCTAAAGGGATATGGTTTCCCTTGTCCAAGTGGTCTTAATTACTCTAGAGGAAGAGTCAAAGGTAAGGGACCATTGTTATCCAGAGGTGCCTTAAAGTATAAGAAGTAAGAGCGTTAGCATCTGTCTAGCGTTGAAGACATACTCAAATTAAATGTGAAGAGCTCAACTAGAATAATAGTCTGCAGACTATTATCAACACATCCATTTATTATTTCAACAATCTATTCAACGCACATTTAGAACCTGCGCTGTAAACCTAGAAAGTTTACAGCCCCTAAAGATACCTTATATCATGTAGTATTTTTAATAAGTCAATTACCTGATGGCAAGAACTTTATAGGGAGGGTTTAAAGTTTTTATTATTTACTTTAGGTTTAAGTTATTTTAATCTACTGAAATAGCAGCTAGAGAGTTTCCACTTTAGAGAATCATTCCTGAGCTTTTTATATCCTTTATGCAGATGGTTAAACTTGGATTATTGGACTGAAAGAAGACAGTAACACAAGTTAGATAGAAAATAGCATAGAACTGTTTTATACCACCATAAATTTTGTCAATATTTTTTCTAGAAAGTGACAGGGGAATTGAATAGCCTTTGAAGCATTTTAACTCTTATGAAAATACTTTTAAATTATTAAAGTACAATTAAATTGGTTTTATGGATAAAAAGATATTTGCCAGTATCCACTGACCATATCCATAGTGGTAAAGTAATTGGGATTCAGAAAGTTCTTATTTGAATTTAATTTCTTCGAGTTTGGTTGTTATTATGACAGGTATAATACCCCAGCTTGGGAGAAGTCAAAGTTAAATTAATTGAGGACAAAACCAAGTGCTGGCAACAGCTTCCTGCGCATGATTTAGTAGTATGATATTGAATGATCTAACTCCAGTGATTCACTTGGCTGGTTGAGGCTTTGTGCGCAAATCCACATGATTTTCTATCTTCTTAGTATATAGATATAGTTTTTTGCATGATTGGACTTATATCTGCTTTGAGGTAATAAAGGGATGTGTTCCTATTCGCTAATGCTCCCTAGTATCCAAGAGATGATTGAAGAGAATTATAAATGTTAAGGAGAGCACATAAATCTTTTTTATGACAGAAATTAACTTTCAGTAGTCCATGACAACTTGATAAAATTCTTCTTTCTTATGAGTAGCAAAATCAAAGTCCAGGGGTTTAAGATAGCTCTAATAACCTTGCCTCAAGATCTAAATTAGCTCTTTGCTACTTTAGCCCCTCAACTTTTAATCACCAATGCATTCAATTTTATATGTGAAACATATTATTAATTACAAAATAAGATACATCATTCATTTAAAAAGTGCATAAGGTCTAGTAGAAAAATCTATGCAATTCAGATAACGATCATCTACTTTTTATTGATGAGAGAGTTTTTATCTATACTATTTTATGACTAACATTTTCAGTGGCGGGAGTACCTTATAGTCCAAAGTCCTATCAAGTTTCAAATTCATGTAACAGGCAATAACAACAACTGGCATAAGGAGAAAAAAGCAATTAGCATTTTTAAAAACCATGGTGTTTTCACTGGTGTACAGGTTCGCTATCTCCTGCCTCTGGAAATATATATGGACTTATAAATTGTATGAAGACAACTAGCCTAGTTGATTTTAGATTATTGGGTAGATACGGCCCTACTCTGGCGGATAAGACTTGATAAGTGACTTTGGCCTCACTCTGGCGTTGTCATTTTATAAAAAGTACTTCTTTACAACTTCACCCTAAAGTAAACAATCAACAATTGATACCAATAAAGTATTCTCAGCTCTAAGGAGTTATTTGTTTTTAGAATTAAGGATTATTTATAGGCAAAAATAATTAAGGACATATTTTAAAGGTAATTGTGGCAACCACAATGATCTTGGCACGCCTAGCTTACATATTGGGATATGGTTTAATTTCAGGAAAGACTCCAGCTAATTTTCATGTGGAATAGCATATTTAAATTGCATTTAAATAAGCCAATTTGTCAGCTACCAAACCCGATAATTTTTACAAGTAATTGCTCATTTTGAGACAACTTACTCATATTCACATTGTCAGTAACAATTTCTGATGAAATAGTAATCCAAATATCATAAGATATGATCCTCTTGGAATTATTATTAACCATTCAGTTGGTTATTATCACCAAACAGACGAGATAATTGAATTGTCATCTCAAAGCTTAATTGATAAGCTAACTTAAATATGAACCAATAAGTAACTTAAAGTTTAAATAATCCCAAGATGGATAATGTAGCCATATAAAATTTCCACACATCCCCCCGCTTGACCAGATTATCATCTAAAGATGTTCTCCTCTAATACTTCCCAGTTCAATTAAGTTTTGGCTGGTTTGTCCAAACGGACGCCTCTCATATCCAAGTGATGTCACAAATCACCTGTTGGGATTTTTGCACCTTTTCAGTTTTCTAGGTTAAATCTGCTGGTTTTCTAGGGGATAAGTCCTGCTAATGAATGAATTGGATATCAGTTGATTTCAATAACAGTTTAATAATGTCAGCAAATTTTTGGGTAGTTCACTGTGTTTGGATCCATCTAGATCTGTGCAAATGCTTAAGATCTCGTTGGGCAGAGTTGCCAATAAAATTGAGGCATCTGATAGTTGATTGTTGATTAACTATTAGGTGCACTGATTGGAACTGGTTGGGTTTTATTACTGACTAATTAGGAATTTAATTATTAGTTGTAAAACAAGTGATGCCATCAGCAACTAGTGAATCAATCAGTTGGTTCATGACCTGCTATAATGGGTAAAGAGTACCATTATATAAGAAGGTCGCTTGCTAAGTGTAGTTAGTTCACTTTATTGAGCAGAACTGTTAGGGACATGGTAATTGCTCTTTCCATTTTTAGGTCTCTTGGATGTTTGGTGGAGTAATCCTTGGAATGATGGAGAAAACCATTGTCAGAAGAGACTTTTAAGGGAAATTTAACAGCAACGGCTGTCATTTCATGGCTGAGGACCAACTGAGGAGTTGGACAGAATTCGCCAATACATTCCTAGTATTTTTAATAATAAAGTAGATCTCAATAGCAGTAATAAGTTCTTAATTTTCAAATTATTATTATTTTAGTACAATAATTGTTGACTATTTTGTGTGATAAAGAGTAAGGATTAGATATTCTTAGAAGAGAAGCAGACCTTTGAAGTAGATCTCTGCTGACTCAGCGTGATGGGAACTAAGGCTAGAACCTCTGAATATGAGAGTAGATTAAGTTCAGCCAGGATAGGAAAAAGTTTTTAATTGTGAACTTTATCATTAATTTGTGGATTATTCTGAGTTTAGCGTTGGACCACCAATCAACCAGGAATATTTACTCAGCTACAGATAATAATCCTCATACTTTATCACTTATATCTATTACTATCAAGCAACGCGAATTGTGCACATACCAAACCTGTACAGTTAATTTTTGGGAACAATCAACAAAACCCAGATTTTAACACCCCCAAAGAGGTATCCTATCTGGTCTCGCAAAGTTTTGGCTGAAATATGCCATGGGGTGTTCATCTCCCTTTTTGTCAACCTGACTTAGGATGGCTCCTATTGCCATTAAAGAAGCATCTAATTGAATAATAAACAGTTTTCAAAAATTGGATATTTCTAAATCAGACTTGACATTAAATATTTCCTAAATTGATCAAATTCAATTTAAGCTTTATCATTCCAGATGAATCATTTCTTCATATCTTTCAAAAGATAAAAAAGTGGATTGGCTGTTTTCTCAAAATCTTTAATGAGTCAGCATTATTAGCTGACTATTCAAGGAAATCTTGAATATCACAATTGCTCTTAGGGACTGACATCCGTTTGATTGCTTCTACCTTTTGGCTTTGCTTAAGTCCCTTAGTGTTAATTAAAAACCCCAAGTATTCCAACTTCCTCCTTAAAGAAATGACATTTTCTTGGCTTAATCTTGAGATCCACAGAGCCAGTCACTTGAACACTTCCATAAGGTAATGTAGGTGATTTTTTGAATGTTTGGATTAATTAATCAAGATCATCCAGATAGACAAAGACACAGTAAAACTTCAGATCTGACAAAATTGTGTATATTGCCCGCTGGAAAGTTGTGGGGGCGTTAAAAAAGCCTTGAGGCATTATCTTCAGGTTGGTACACCCCTTTATCATGATAATGGCACATTTCTCTTGGTCCTCCAGAGGCATATCTATCTGATAATAATTGGAGATTAGATCCATGGCGGAGAAAAACTTTGCTCCTCTTGAAATATCCAGCGCATTGTCAATTCTAGGCAGGGGATACAAGTTCTTTTTTGTGTTTTTGTTAAACTGACTGTAATCAATTATGAATCAATTTGATCCATATCTCTTTTTAACAATTTATATAGGACATGCCCATGGGCTGGATGATTTTATAAGCATTCCGTGCTCTAAGAGCATCTCAATTTCTTTACAAACCACTGACTCTTACACCCTAGACCTCTGAATAGGTCTCAGTCAAATCAGTCAAGATTCTCCTGTATTGACTCAATGAAAAACATCCTTTATGCACCCTAAGATTATGTCATCTTGCACAATAATTAATCAGTATTTTTTATAAGGCCAGAACTTCGTCCTTCTTAACCTCTGTTAATCTTATAAACCAATCCCTTTCAATTAACGTGAGAATATTCCCATCAATTTCCTTTGGTAGTTCTAATTTTTTAATTCCTCAAACTTGTGAAAGAAATGAATCTCCAATACTGGTTTCAACTGGGCAAATGTGACTACCTGGTGCCATATTACTTTTATTAAAGTATTTTCCAGGTTGGCTAAAAGGACCTTTATCTTTTTGTGACTGGGGATTAAAATCCCTGGGGCTACCCAAGGTTTTATCCTCAAAAGCTGCCAAGAAGCTTCTATTTCTGCATATAACTGTTCTGGGATCTCCAAAATTAGTCCAGTTTCCACGATTTGTTGCATTACTGGTTGAATTATGACATCCTCCTTAGTTCAGATTCGAATCCCCTGATTTTCATTCACATATTTGGGTAACTTCTGTACTTGTTCCTGACCAATTTGTAACTGAAAGGTAATATTCCATCATTATAGACTAAATTTTTAAAATAATTCCTTTTACTGAGAGGCGCCTTCCCTTCACATTGATAAATAATCAGCAACATCTGCCTAAGAATCATCAAAGTACCATCCTCATAGTCGCAATTGACCCCATACTTCTGCATGAAGTCAGTGCCAATGAGGATTTCATAATTTTGGTTGACCAGGACAATTTGTTGGTGCTGATACAACCAAGGATCCAAACCATAGCGGCAGAGCACTATAGGCCCTTCAAGAAGTTGTACAATCAAGGCCCGCTGTCCCATATTTCTTCATGTGCTATAAATCTGGTTTGGCCTTTAATCTCTTAGCTAATTTGGTTGAGACTATATTAATTGGCTCCACTGTTGATTATTCCCTGACTGGGACTCAGTTTACCAAAATATCTGCATATGTGAACTCAGAAAGATAAGATAAGCTGTTGTTAACTGCATGTTGAACAAATTTTGTTGGCCAAATCTAAGGTATGAATTAGTTGAGCTGATATCTCAGGGAACATTTCTATTATGGTACCGATTGAAATTGATATGTTAACTTTTTCTAATTTAGCATTCAATAAGTCAGTTTTTATCTCTGGCATTTTGGACCTTCTGAACTATTTGTCAGGCATACAGGAGAGCTACCTCCTTTTAGGGTTTCAGGACAATCCTCTTCAAGTTCTATCTTGTTATTGCTTTACATCATGGTAAACTGTTTAATGAAGGGGTCTAACTCAGACTCGTCCACAAAATAGATCTGACTTGTCCAATTCATATAGTTTATCCTGGAAAACTTGGTTACCTGCAGTTCTAGACTGTCCCTCATATAGACTGCATGGTCTTTTCCCTGCTCGTTGGAATTTTCTTGTTTCTCCTTGGGATGGACCAAACTGACCTGATCCTTCAGTTTTGCTATCCACAATTATTGGAGAAATGACCAGGTTGTCCACACTTAATACAAGTCAACTGGGTCTAATTAGAAGCCTAGATCCCTCATACTGTTTATCTTGATTCCCACGATTGTTATAATCTCTAAATTTGTCTGGGAATAATCCTGAACCATTATTTATTGTATGACTGGTGGTTCACTTTATATGTCCAAATTGGTGCATCAAACGTTGTTAGCAGGATCTTCAGATGTTCTACCATTTGTGGAATGGTGTATTTGCTAGTAAGAGTTGACGCCATCATTCAGTGCAAGTCCCAATAAGAGCGCAACACGTTCTGCATCACAATTCTTTTTTAAAATTGTTTGACATATTAGCTCCACTGAGGATCTGCGCTTCCTCCAAAAACAATCAGTGAATGCACCCTTCGTTTCATCCTTCTTGAACTTAATTCCCATAAATTATTGCTTCCAATCAGACATCTTAAATGGGCTCCCAAATTCCTTCAGAATTGCCTCCTTCGCCTCCTTATATCTCCAGTTCTCCCCACAAAGGTAAGGCAAAACTAGATTTTGGCATGAATATCAAGGTAATTTACGACGGTGACAGCTTTCTGTAGTCGCTGTAACCATACATTGTCATCTTGAACAAACAGAAGAAGGCAGGCGCATTATCCTAATGGAAAACAGGCAACTTTGGAAGGGCTCTTGAGGTTTTTGATGATGATTGGTGCATTGTTTATAAATCACCATTGACCAGATGCTGGAGTTGCTTCAGTTGTTATTTTTAGTGCTGTAATGTTGGTGCATTTCCCAAACAGATTGGATTGTGCTGTCAGTGCAACTTTCTACTTTGATAGATGCCATCATCCTCAAATTAATTCGCCTCATGATACTCATCCTGAGAGCAGGTAATCTTAGAATCTTCAAGGTTATCCAAATGTTTGAGGACTTTTTTCCTACCAATCCTTCACTTTCTTCTTCATTTTCCCAAAGTTGACAATTTTATCTATTTCCCTTTGTAAAGTCGCTTTCAAGGTTTTAACTTCTTTCTGCAGCAAAGCCTCGCATTTATGGGCATCAAATGAATGATTATATAACTCACAATATTCATTTTTGTACTTGAACAAATCATCATCTAATTCAATGACTTTGAGCTTCAAAGAGTCTAATTTGGATTAAATCAACAATTCTAAAGCGTTCTTATTGACAATGTTTTTAGTTCTATGTGAAGTTTATTTGTCTCAAATCTCAACTCCTCGCTAAGAAACTAAATTTTCTTTCCATATATTTGATGGTAATACTAATCTCCCATCTCCCATTGATCAAATCAAGTATGACCATGTGGGTTTTGATTCTGGTGGCGACCATTGGCTCAGTTGCCTCCTGAGCTCTAATTAAATCAGCTTTATTGAATTCAGCCAATTGTTAGTGTTTGTCCACATCATGCTTCCATCGATGATTGAACCCAGTCTGGTTGATAATTTCTTCCACTATCCCTCAAATTTTGGTATTTGGTTCATCCACCAGATTCTTGATTTGTGTGTTCAACTGCTAAACACACTGCAATGTAAAGTCCAAGCTGGAGCGGATCTGTTGAAAGCTGGCGTCTAGTTGTCAAGTCAAAGCTTGTTGTTATACAATATCTAGTTGAGTGTACGTGACTAGATTGGCAATTACTGCCTGTTGTCAGACTTGGATGGCTCTCATTTTTTGGGTAGTTTGCTGCACATACTTGTTACATAATCACCAATGTTACCGGTATTTTGCAGATATCGTGCTAAAGTTGAAGTGTTCATATGGAGGAAGTTTTGAAATATTGTCTTTACTCTTCCTGATTCATCATGTGGTGAAACAATCCACAGCTTTGATCAAGATTATTGGTTGGAAAAATTTTAAATCCTCTCATCAAGATCTCTCTACTGTCGGGTAAATTGTCTTGGATTTGCTCCAAAGGTGGTCCATATATTGTCACGGCCCTATCATTCACTCCAATTGTCAATAGGTGAATATATTTGGGGACAACAACATACCCACCTCTAATTGAATATTTCTTTGATGGTCTGCTGACTATCACACCTCCTCATTTCTTTGGTGCTTCATATTAGATAAATTAGTTGTCATTATTATATTCAGATTAACTTGACTCAACTCCCTGTAGTGAGCACCACGTGTTAAAAACTGCGAGGTTTTCACTGGTGCACAGGTTTGCTTAACTTCTGACACTGGAAATAAATATGAACTTGCTAATCATATGAAGACAACTAGCCTAGTTAAGTTTAGATTATTTGGTATAATTGGCCCTACTCTGGTAGACAAGACTGTGATAAGTGACTTTGGACTCACTCTGTTTTTGTCATTTAGACAAGAAGTACTTCTTTACAACTTCACCCTGAAGTAAATAAACAAAATTGCTAAAATAAAGTATTCTCAACTCTAAGGTGTTTTTTGATTTAAGATTAAGAAATATTTATAGGTGAAAGTAATGGAGAGCATATTTTAAAGGTAATTGTGGCAACCACAATGATCTTGGCACGCCTAGCTGACAAAAAAGGATATTGGTTCAATTTCAAGAATGGCTCCAGCTGATTTTTATGATGAATAGCAATTTAAACTACCATTTGAATCATCCAACATGCCATCTACCAAATCTGGCGAATTTCTCACAAGTATTTGCTCATTTCAAGCTGATTTACTCACATCCACATTGTTGTCAACAATCCTGACAAAATAGTAATCATTGTTAATATTGAATATGTACTCTGAAAATACAATCAATCATTCAGTCAAATATTATCATCAAATAAATGACATAATTAAATTGGCATCTTGAAGCTTAAATGATAAGCTAATTTAAATATGAACCATTAAATAAATTAGAGCTTAAATAATCCCAATTTGGATTATGTGGTCATATAATATTCCCACAGTATTTTAACCCCAAAACTGTACTTTAGAAGAACAATTGCTCAGCAAGATATAAGTATCTGTGCATGCAGGGTCTAGTATTGCAGGTCAAGTGGAACCCTTTT
>JAKSZP010008288.1:0-84194 GCA_022478985.1 Massospora cicadina
TGCACTTGGCTCCCATGTGAGGCCACTTTTATGGTCCAGTTTGCTGGGTTGCCCTCACATCTTTCACCCAAACACCTCCGCCACAAGCTCATGGAGGGTTTAGCCAGTTATGGTGCAGACCCTGTTATGCAGTTTCTGGTTACAAATGGGGCAGATCATCTGGAAGGGCCTCACGCCTTTGTGATGATCCACCCATTTCATTATGATACCTATCTCATGATTCCACCCTCACTGTGATCAGATCTGCCCCTGATTACCCATTCTTGGCGCATGTCAAAAATGGCTGCGCCATTTGCCCCTTGTGCTTTAAGATTGACCACTCAAAGTGCAAGTGCCCACAGTTTCCACTTCTGCTGCTTCCACTTCTTCCGCTACTCATCCTCAGGCGTTGGGCATGCAGCCATTTTGCCCCAATTTTTTGATTGGGGCTTAATCCTCCCACCCCCAACCTTGGGGCAATTTGTGCTGCTTCAAAATTGGCAGATAATCAAAATTTAAATTTTATAAAATTTGCATCTAAATTTGACCAGATTATGGACTTCTGAGTTGATAACTGAACCAGTTTCAGCTGAGCTGCCATGGTTGACAGCACATGGCCAATCAGCTCCTGCCAATGCCCCAATTTCAGTGGCTGGCCCAGTGCTGGCTAAATCCAATCCATTTGAGGCTCTCAAATGGATTAATGAGGACAAACGGCCATACCATGTAAAACCAGATTTTGCTTTGAAGCTCTTTGTTGACCCTCCTGATTCATGTCCCCACCGTTTTTGCCCTCAAAACAGTTTTCCAAATTTATAAAAATATCAACAAAATGCAATTGATGCTGCAGCTGCCCCTGCCAACACCCTACTTCACCATAAACTTCATGAAGCGATGGAGCCCCTTGTTTAGGGTATTACTATCCCCAATTTTCCCCATAATTTTGAGGAAGATGCAAATTATGAAATTGAGCAGCTCACTTTTGGTGCGAGCTGCACTTGCATTGATGCAGCAAAAACTTCTCTTTTTAACCCCAATTATCTAAAAACCTGCCAGCGCATCAAGTCTTTTACTGTGTGCCTGCTCTCATCACTTTTCACTGAGCATCAACTTGCTTAATACGTTGAGGTGATGGACACCACCAGCCTCATTAACAAAGAAAATTCACAATTATACCTCCTTATGCCACATGTCGCTGATGCCCCAACCCTATGTTGTCCGCCATGGTCCCTCAGCTAAAGCAGGCGCTGGACATAAGTTTCCCCAAAGCTTCCTCACCTTCTGATATGGCTTCCTAGGTTGTTAGCTGAGGTACCATATTAAGAATTTTTTTATTTCTAACAATACCTTTGTTTGGCCCTTTTGCAAATAAAGATGCATGGTGGCTCCCCTTTTTGGGTTGGGCACCACTAATGCTAAAAAATTAAGGGATTTTTCTTTGTATTGGTTTTAGTAACAAAAATTGCAAAAATATATAAATTTATATAAAAATATTTGAGGTGGGTTGACCTTGGAACAAAAAATATACCGCGCTGAGTTTTTCTAGCTAGTACTTGGTTTTAACCTGTGTCAAAAAAACTTGCACTATAGTGGGAGCAGGAATCACCTTATCTGGCTAACCTCACTTGCAATCTATATATAAAAATTATATACCTTTTTCATATTAAAATACCTATCTATGTGAATTTTGGTATGCATATGCCTCTTAGTTGTTAGGTTCTCAATTAGGTTAGGGGTTTTTATAATTTCAATTTGTAACTACAAAATTGTAAATATGAATGTGAAAGTATATTAATAAAAGCAAGTGTTTGTATGTGTGATGCTCAATCAGAACTACAACATGCAGAGATTTAAACTTTTGAACATAGGTGGATGGTAAAGTCTATGTGCGCCTCTAGGCTATCTTTTAGATTTTATTGTTAAAGTAAAAGTTTTATATTCAAAAAGTGAAGATTAAATATGATTTTAATGGTAATTGGATATTGTTGCAGCTAAGCAGTTTAATATTTGGTTGATTTGGTAGTTCAAATGGTTTTCAAGTGGTTGGAGTTCATGTGAATAATTAATAAATTAATTGTTTTGGTAAGTAATAATTGATTGGGTAATTTGATAGATAAATTACAATTTCCAAGAAGTTGGTGGCTTTAGGTTGATTCAATAGATCCAATTGGTTTTGAGAGAATGGTCAGTAGTTTTTGGCTGATTTAATAGGTCTGATTATTCCTAAACTTTGTCAATGGCCATCTATCAATATATAAACTAATATAATTAATTTTATCTGTAAATTATACCCACAAACTTTGCTTATCAAAATGGACTATTGGCATGATATAAGATCTAAATATAGATGATAAAAAATAATTGCCTTCAACAATATTAATGAAAGGGTGGGTGTCCCAGTGGTGGAGTATTGAATCAATGATCACTGCCTCCTGAGTTGAATCCCAGTAGATGAACTCTGGCTATGGGCCAATTTATGACTGTGTTGGTTGTGTACCAATTCCATGAACTGAGATAGCAAATAACAAAACAGCCCATGGAGTTCTTGGCCTATCAGAACGTTACACATAGAGGTTTACCAGGATTCATCCTCCTTTACCATTAAACTTGATCTTACCATTAATCAGTGCAGTATCATCACCAGGTCAGACCATCTCAAATAGATAGAATCAACTAAACTAAATGAAATTGACCTCAGGCTCATGCTATAAAAGGATGGGCTATGAAAATTAAGAATTTATGAACATAAGCAACGCCAGATAAATTAGCAAATTATTTATATCTATAGGTATAGTAACTAGCATCTTACTACAAATAAACGCTATTAATGTAACTAGCGGGTAAATTAATAGATACAGAAAAAGTTGCAGCTACCTATTAGTATATATGATTTAAAAAAATTTATCCTGATTCATCAATGATATGATTGGCTGGACCCTATTTTTGCATCATTTTTCATCAGACTTGAGATTATAGATTAGATAAAACTAAGTTGGGGCATTATACTTTGGAGCAGATCATTTTAATTAAGTGTTTGATGAAACCTAGCTCTATGTTACTTCTGCACCAATTTTGGGTTGCTGTTGGGATCAGGTAGCTGAGGGCAATAGTTCCTCCAAAGTGTACCAAAATGGATGGGTTAAAAAGTCCTGCAGCGAGCAGACAGCGGGGAGAGCTGGGAATCCTAAACATAGGGGCCAGTAACTTTCTATAAGCTTGGGAATAGGTGACAAGGGACCTATTATAATAAAACCAGTGAAGCTGATGGCCGGAGAGGAGCTTGTGGAACAGAGGCTCTAGAAATAAAAATAAGGATGGATTGGAGATAAAAACATAACTTTATTTAAGAAAAGGTGCAAATATTTATAGGTGAGGTTTTCTTCCTAATCCTTTTAGGATAGCAACGTCCTCCACTGGCAAGATCTTCAGCATCCTGATGTTAATCAGGTGGGGAGTCAATGACAGGCTTCCTTTTAAAAAATCGATTGGGGGGCAGAAAATAAGGCTCCATTAGAGGAAAATTCAGAGAGGTATCAGAAGTAGGGAAATTTGAATTAGATTGATTGGGAGCAGGTCAAATCCCAACAACACCCCCTTAAGATCTTGCTGAGGGGGATAGTACTTGTGCAGAAAATTGCTGTGAATGCGATTAACTACTGTGCCAGTGCCAGTAGCAGCGATATAGTATTCAGGGCCCCTATGGTGTATCACCCAATAGGGACCAGACCAAGTGGTGGCAAACTTATGGGTCCTGCCCCCAGGGCGATGGTGATAGAACAAGACTAGATCTCTTAAAGAGTATTCAGGGAGCGCAGGACGGTGCTCATTGGCTTGAACTCCTTCTTTAAAATTGGTAGTTTTGATAGATCCATTGGCCATAGCTTGGAGATGTATGATCTCATCAGTTAGCTGTCGCAGGGTAAGCTCTACATTACTTAAATTAACTGATGCAAGGATAGGTTGAAGACTGGAAGGCAAAAGAGTCTCGCGCCCATATAGGGCTTGGAAAGGGGACATCTTAATCATCCTGTGATAGCTAACTCGGTAGGCCAATAAGGCACTAGGGAGAAAATCATTCCAATGCACAGGGTCTGAAGCAGCAAATTTTTGTAGAATGGAAATTAAAGTACCATTAGCACACTCTACCACGTCATTGGTGGCAGGGTGATATGGTGTAGTGAAGAGGTGCTTTATACCTAGCAAAGAAGTTAATTCTTGGACTATAGAGGAAATAAAATTTTTGCCATTGTCTGATAAAAGTACCCGCGGGCAACCATGATGAAGAAATACATGTTGGTACAGGAAGAGGGCAGTAGCTCTAGCAGTGGCATGAGGGACTAAAGTGGACTCAACCCACTTGGTTAGGTAGTCGATGGCAAGGATAATATAGCGATGGCCATAGACACCCACAGGTAGTGGACCTATAACAATGATGCTAACAGTATCAAAAGGGGCCCCAGTGGCTATGAGCTCAAATTTAAAGTGAGGATTAGACTTGTCCTGAGAATGGCAGGTGAAGCAACTTTCCAAAACATCATAAATGGACTCAGCCATATTCTCCCAATAGCATTTGGTTTTTAGCCACTTAAGGGTTTTCTTAACAGCCCCATGCCCAAGGGTCTTAGGGGCTTCCATGATAGTTTCAGTCTGAAGAGAAGGGTGGAGATAGAGCAGAAAAGCAGAGCCAACCTGTTTTACCAAGACACCATCAATGACTTTAGTGTTAGCAGCCATCTTCTTTAGTCTGTCTTTAATGTCTGGAGATTCCTGAGACCACAATCTAGGGTTAGGGAGAAGCTCAAAAAGTCTATCTTCTTTGGGAATAGTTACACGTAAAATAGGGAGGTGAGATAGCCCATCCACATTTTGATGAATGGCGCCAGCTCTGTGAACTATAGAAAAATGGTAATTTTGGAGTCTGGGAGCCCAGCGAGCTAACCTTCCATCAGGATCTTTCATTTGAAAAAGCCAACGGAGGGAGAAATGATTGGTGACTATTGTAAAATGTTTACCATACAAATAGGGGCGGAAGTGTTTGATAGCAAGTAAAACTGCCAGGCACTCACGCTCAGTCACTGAGTAATTACGCTCAGCCTTGGTTAACATCTTGCTAAATTAGGCAACTGGGTGTTCAACTTGGTCTTGGTCTAACTGGGAAAGGATGGCGCCTACAGCGGTGTCACTGGCATCAGTGAGGAGAACAAAAGGTTGCCCAAAGTTAAGATGTATTCCCAAGTTCAATCCCAGTAATGGACTTTGGGTAAGGGTAAATTTTGACTGTGTTGGTTTTGCGCGCCAATGCCCTGAACTGAGATAGCAAATAGCAAAGGCGGTCCATGGAGTTCCTGGATTATCATACACCGCGCATGGAGGTTTTCCAGGTTTTATCCTCCTTTCCCATTTTCTTCACTTCCCTAATTGTTATGGTATCGTCCCCAGGTCAGCCCACCTCAAATAAAATTTAATTCAAAGTTAGGATGTATCAAGACAGGGGTTGATGACAAGGCAGTGCGTAAAGAATCAAAGGACTGTTGTTGTTCAGGGCCCCAAAAGAAGGGCACATTTTTGTGTAGGAGTTCAACTAAAGGTATGTCAAGGTCAGCGAAGTGAGACATAAACTGGTGGTAGTAGCCCACCATTCCCAGAAAGACTTGGATGTCTCAAAGTATTTTGGAGCGGGCATGCGTTCAATGGCAGAGATTTTATCTGGGATGGGGAGGATACCTTGCTGCGTCACCTTATGTCCTTAAAATTCCATTTCTCATTCAAAGAATTTACTTTAGAGGGTTTTAGTTTTAAGGAGGCCTCCCATAGTTGCTGAAATACCTTATGAAGATGATCAAGGTGTGCAGTAAATGTTCAGGATAAGACAGTGACATCATCAAGGTATACTAACACACACATGAGTTTAAGGTCCCCAAAAAACTGGTCCATAGCCCGTTGGAAGGTAGCAGGGGCGTTGCATAACCCATGTGGCATATGGGTAAGCTCAAACAACCCTTCATGGGAAACAAGGGCACACTTGGCACGATCCTCAGTGGAAAGATCAATCTGCCAGTAGCCACTGGCCAGGTCCATCGCAGAAAAGTATTGGGAGCCAGATAAGGAGAATAAGGAGTCATTAATGCGGGGTAAAGGGTAGCTGTTCTTGCGCGTAATGGAGTTCAATCATCAATAGTCCATAACAACACAATGGCTCCCATCCCTCTTCTTAATCAACAGGAGAGGGGAGGACCAGGGACTACGTGACAGTTGGGGAGGCCAGCATCGCGCAATTGCTTTAATTTGAGAGTAACCTGGGCTTCTTCAGTTTTTTATTTGCAATAAGGTCAAGAGCAAAAAGGAGCAGCATCTCCAGTATTGACCTGTTGTTGAACGCCTTGCATATGGCCATAATTTTGAGGGCCCAAGAAGAAAATATCTGAATACTCATCAATCAAAGCTTTGGCAGCTGCTTTTTGTTCAGCTGACAAATCAGAAATAATCTGTACAGGCACTGCAGCAACAACAGGAGGCTCCTCTAACCCAAAGTCATAAAGGGTCCCAACACCATGAACCTCCATCACCTGGTCATAAGGTAAGAGGTGGATGTAAGCGATAGGTTGGTTCAGCTCAATGACTTTAGGAGACTGGGAGAGGTTGGCTAAAAGAACAGTGATAGTGCCTTGATAAGAGGGATCTAAAACCCCTGGACAGGGGAGAGCTTCAAATACAGAAGGGTTAGGTAAACTAGATATCTTGAGCAAATGATTAGGAGGGGGAACCAACTGGATCGCAGTGTCTACCAGGATTTTGCCTGCGGAGGTATAGTAAGGACTTGGGGAGAATGTAAAGACATCCCCTCCTCAGCCTTGACCATGGGAGGAGGCAATTTTAACTTTAGACCCCAACACACAATATTCTAAATGCTCAACAGAATCAGAAGACTCAAGCAGGCACATCCTCAACTTCTGCTTTCCTTTTTCCTTGAGAGCAGAATTTAAAAGTAAAAGGGACACGGTATCCTAATATAGAAATGAAATTATTTTTAAAAATTAATAATGGCAGCATGTTCCATAAGAAACTCCGTGCCCAATAGGAGGTCATAGCTATTATTATCCAAGGCTAAAGCAGGGTTAGAGAGCTGTAGGCCGCCTAACTTTAGGGCAAGTGGGAGTAAGCACCTATAGCTTGAGCATATGTGGTACCAGCGGTCCCATATTCTGACGAATGGTTAAGATCAGGCTGAATCTTAATTTTTCTGATTAGTTGAGAAGAAATGATGTTAATCAGAGAGCCAGAGTTGACAATAGCGAGAACCTTCACCTTGTGAACCACTGCTTCAATACAGGTTACCGTCACTCCCCACTGAGCTGGAATAGAATATATAGCTGCAGGGGCTGACTTAGAAAGAGGATAAGAAGAAATATCGCTAGGTTTAATATCAATGAAAGGCTCAATAGGGGTTTCCTCTTCAGAAGCACTAGGGCCAACAAGGTCAGTGTAAACAGTATGAACTGATTGTTCTTGAGGCGCAGTAAAGTTGTCAGCATAGGGAGCCTCTCGCCCTATGCTGACCCCTCTTTGCTTTCTCTTCAGCCATTTTTGTCCAACAATGCTGAATGGTGTGGTTGCGATGGCCACAATAGGTGCAGTTGGGTCGAGATTGGGTTTTTCCAGACTCATTGTTGTTCACCACATGAATTTGAGGATGTGAGGCAGAAGCAGAAGCAGGAGCGGCAGTAACTATAGAAGTAGGAATTTCAAGAAGGGCCTCCTTAATATTTAAAATAGAAGTAAAGTTTCATTTAACAGAAGTCATATGTAGATGGAGCTGCGGGAAAACTCTA
The DNA here is from genome assembly GCA_022478985.1 of Massospora cicadina. Classification (NCBI taxonomy): domain Eukaryota; kingdom Fungi; phylum Entomophthoromycota; class Entomophthoromycetes; order Entomophthorales; family Entomophthoraceae; genus Massospora; species Massospora cicadina. The sequence continues at coordinate 7,809 of JAKSZP010008288.1, forward strand.
AAGCAGACAGGATGGTAACAACATCATCATTGAGAGTGAGGCGGTTATTAGTTACCAATGTCTGAGCCTTAGCGTAGAATTGAGCAGCAAACTCTGCGGGAGATTTGCCACATCTTAACTTAATACTCATAAAGGCCTGTTTCTGATTTGACAAAGTGAGATCACTACTGAATTCCTTAATAAGCGCAGCTTTCACCTCAGCCCAAGTGCTGCATCTCATGAGGTGGGGTACCATAATTTCTTATGCAGATCTACTAAGGCAAGAGGGTAAGTATTTAACTTTTTGTCAATCAGGAGCTTCCTCCATTGTGTTCTCATAAATATATAGAAATGAAGCAATACTTCCTTCCCCCAGGGTGAACTTGTCTTTAAAAGAAGGTTTGAATGTAGTTCCCATGGGAGCTGAAATAACATTAACGCCTACTGGGCTAAGTTAATTGATTTTGGATAGCTCAGATTTGGATGGAGGCACAGGATTCTGATTTAAATCAGCTTGTTGTCTAAAATGGTTCAGATCGTCTTGAAGAGCCTCAATTTGGGAAATTAGGGACTCAGTGGATGTTTTTTGTTGAAGTTCATTGTGTAATGATTCCATTTTGACATGCAGATTTTGAACTAGGGTTTGGAGCTCAGAATTGTCTTGCTCCAACCTAACAATTTTTTTGGTGAGCTAAATCATCAGTGAGAGAATTGTAAAGATGGTAAGAATTATCCAACCCTTCCTTAATTGCATCAACAATAAGGTTTGGATCAATAGGTTCTCCAGAGTGAGTTAGACAACATCTTTGAGCAATATTTTCAAGATTTCATTTGAGGGTAAGAAGGCAGCTATTTGAGAAAGGATCCTCTGGAGGGGAAGGTAAGTGCACAGTCCAACCCAGAGGACCAGGAGGGCCAGGAGGGCCATATCCAGGGGGGCCAGCTGGCCCAGGTGGCCCTTCACTTCCATCCCAACCAGGGGCCCCATCACTCCAGAGGGACCAGCTGATCCTTGCTCCCCAGGGGGCCTGGAATCTCAGGCATGCTTAAAACATTAAACGCTGGTTAGATTGTTAATTCAATCTGGCTTATTCATTCAAAAGTTTGTTTGGTAAAAGCATTAAGTTGGCTGGCAAGGTTGGTGATGTCTTGTTGCAACTGACTCTCAATAATTGTGGTAGTCTCAGTAAATTAGGTAGCTACTTCCTCGTAAAGCAGACTAGCTACTCCCACATCCAGTTAGGAGAGTTGGTTTTGAATAGAGATAAGTTGGGCACAGTTTTCAATAATAGCCTCACAGTTATCTCTTACAGATGAAGAAGCTAAGTTTGTAGAAATCTAGGAGGTAGGAGTGTAGCTCTTGTGACAAGGTAAACTGTTGCAAGATTTCTTGTTGGTGGATCTCCATCATTTGGACTAAATGGTGAATGGCGGGGTGCACAAACTGTCACAAATATTGCTCTGTGCAAGATACTCCTACTTTGGAGCCAGGTAAGGTGGCAGATTCATATAGTGCTCACATATTATCAGGAACTTCAGAGGCTTGGTTATGATGGGAGCAATCTCTGGGAAAAGGGCACCTAGAAGTAGTTGATTAATAGTATCAGCAACACCTGTAGGCTGAAAATGATGGTTTTGGGGTTCTAGGGCTAGAATAGAGATATTGAGCAAAGCATGAAGTTGCATAAAATTGGTTTCATTGTTCTCATGGTTGCAATTTCCATTGGAGGTTACCCATTGGGTGATGCTGGATAATTTGGTAAGTGGCCAAGTAGAGTCTTGGCGAGAATCATCCATTGTGAATATATTTTTATTCACCAGGTAGCTTGGGAGAGTACCTGGCAGGGAGCACCAATTATTTTGTTGGGATCAGGTAGCTGAGGGCAATAGTTCCTCTGAAGCGTACCTAAAATGGATGGGTTAAAAAGTCCTGCAGCGAGCAGACAGCAGGGAGAGCTGGGAATCCTAAATGTAGGGGCCGGTAACTTGCTATAAGCTTGGAAATAGGTGATGAGGGACCTATTATAATAAAACTGGTGAAGCTGATGGCCGGAGAGAAGCTTGCAGAACAGAGGCTCTAGAAATAAAAATAAGGATGGATTGGAGATAAAAACATAACTTTATTTAAGAAAAGGTGCAAATATTTATAGGTGAGGTTTTCCTCCTAATCCTTTCAGGATAGCAACGTCCTCCACTGGCAAGATCTTCAGCATCCTGATGTTAATCAGGTGGGGAGTCAATGACAGGCTTCCTTTTAACAAATTGATTGGGGGCAGAAAATAAAGTACATTAGAGGAAAATTCAGAGAGGTATCAGAAGTAGGGAAATTTGAATTAGATTGATTGGGAGCAGGTCAAATCCCAACAGTTGCATATTAATTTTATTAAGTCTGATGCATCAGACTTTAGATTGCAGCTTGATTCTTTACAAATAATTGGTGATACCTAGTTTTATGGCATTAGAGCATCATTATTGGATCACAGATTGACTGTTATCAAGTTGATGCATTAGAACTTAGATAATGATTTGGTTATTATTCAGTTATTTCAATGGATTGATTGGTTTTGGTCAAGTGTTTAATGGTTTTTAGTTGATTTGATGGATTAAAATGGTATTGGTCAAATGGCTAGTGATCATTAATTTAATATTCATTTTATTTTGGATGAGTGGTTTTTTAGTTGATCTAATAGATTGAGTGGTTTTGCTATGCATTTTGGTAGCTATTTATATAAATTGATAAGGTCAATTACTTTCTAAACTTATTGATAGCTATCTACCAATATAGAGAGTTTTACTAACCAAGCTGTTTTCTTAGAACTGCTTGAAGCTAAACTTTACAGATAATTTTACTTAATTTGTTTTAGTTTTTCTATTGGTAGATAGTCATCAATAAATCAAGAAACCATTAAACCTATCAAATTATCCCAAACTACCAACCACTTTACCAAGAATATATATACTATTAAATTAGAAAAATCATCAGCCATTTAGCTAAACCAGTTAAACTATCAGATTAACCAAAAACTTTTAATTACTCAAAATCATTTGAAACTCAGATTAATTAAACCATCAACCATTCAAGGGGGTGGAAGGCGAGTCGGTAAGGGCGTACGGCTACCAACCTGAAGGTTGCGGGTTCGATTCCCGCCCTTCGCACATCGATCGGGGTGCCAGCCAAAGGAAGCTATTGGCGGTTAGTAGATCTAATAACACGAAAACCTTACCCATGACGTAACCAGAAAAATTTGAGTCCCGATCCGGAAGTGGAAAAACTTTCTTCGACGGAGTTGACCCTGTTCAGGTTTCATGTTTCTTTCGGTAATGCCTGTCCCCCGGTCGGCTTGCCTCGGTTAAATAAAATAAACCATCAACCATTCACCTAAAACCATTGAGCTCATCAATTCAACAAAAAACACCACTACTTTTTAAAACTTGTTTTTGAACTTAGAAAACAACTAAAACTACCAATTGTTTACCATAACCTATGAACCTTACATATTAAAAATATAATACCAAAACGCTCAGCTGCAAATGATAAGCATTTACCATTAGTATCTGTATTTTTAAATTATATATATCTTTTACCAAGAGTATATTATAATCTCTTTTGAAAAATAGCCTTTTCTAATTCCAAAAATTTATAAAGTATTTGTATTAAGTTTGGTGATATTTGGTTCATTTTGTTCATGAAATAATGTGTCTCATACATATATATACAAACATACAATAATTTTTAATTCATATAGAGATAGAGATTAATTAAAATTTATATGTTCTTGAATAACCATAATTCTTACATATTAAAGCATGGGTAATATTATTATTAATTAAGCTGAGTTGGTTGATAGTTATATATTAATTTTGATAATTCAAAAAACTTGCTAAACCTATTGATAGTCATCTACCAATATTATTGGATTGCACTTGGGGTATTAGCTCAATCTGTGCTTATTTAATAAAATCCAACATTATATAAAAAATTTAAGGCTAAAGTCTAAAGTAATTCAGCAAAAATAGAAAACTAAAGTTAGGTAATGTCAGTATAAGAAAAGAAAATTTTATTTGTTAACTTGTAATGATTTTTATATGATAGTAACTATATAAGCTATAAACAGGATTAAAAATGTAAAGACTATAATATATAGATAAATTTAAGGTGGCTTTTGCCATGTGATAAAGCATTCATGTGGCCATTGGTTAGTTATCTGATACCCTAGCTGTTTTTATAGTTTATGGATGGATTTAGATAAAAAACTATAGTTCTTTATTCCAGATCTTACGGTTTAATCTGATGAACAGTACTGGTGAATAAGTTCATATGTTTCAGATCTAGATATTATACAGAATGGCTTAACACTTTTGTCACCATGTCACCCAAATATGGGTGATGGGTATGCTTTCATGGGGGGCCCATCACCCATATTTTGGTGACAGGGCGATGAACATGTTAAACAACAATTTGTGGGTCTAGCATTGCTAATAGAAAATTTAAATGTGACATTTTTAAATAAAATTGAAGGGTAAAAAACTACCTAAAATTACCATCAGAGCTTTGAAGGGGTATATAAGAAAAAGGCATAAAAGACTAAGTATTATGTTGTATGGGTAAAGGACAAAGTAAAGTATTAAAAATATTCACATTATACTACACAATTTTATTAATTTATATCTATGATAAATTATTATATTATATTACAGGATTATGGTACTCAAACAGTTCACTTACATTTGTGGTGATATTGGACAATTGAGACAATAGGTTATGTTTTTTATTTTTTCTCACTGCCTGGCATTTGACAATTTGTCAATAGTCACATTTGGGTCCTGTGAGAAATTAACTAAATAATGCTGTGCAATGAATATGTTAATTGAGTTATTTCTATTCAGAAATAAAAATAGATTACATACTTAAGTTAACAAGCTAATTACCAGATCAACTTTATAGATAAAGTATTTACTGAATCTAAACTTGATTTTGTTATACTAAAAATGACATTTGAGTTTGATTATATGTTTAAAACTTCTTTTAAGTGAATTTGACATATGAATTCATCCTTCTTATAACTGCTCAAGGTTTTATCTCAAATGCTAATTATATTTTCTGATAGATTTAGTTACATAATCTTTTTTAAATTTTCTGATATACTTTTCTTATAAAGCTTAACTGCTCATCATATTAGTCTTTTATTATATTCTTCTGAATTCTCTCTTTACAAATAATAAACTTCAAATATCTCAATAAATATAAGTGCTAAAATAAATTAGTTAAAAACATAATAACAGTAAAGCCTTAACTGGTAATAGCATACCAAAGCACATGCAAAGATGCTATGATATGTATATATATATATATGTCACCTTAGATTGAGGTCTTTTAAAATTAGTGTGTTGTTTATTCTGACTATAAAATTAATATATCTAAGAACACTTGTACAGTTTTTTGAAAATTAAGAAGGAGGCTATATGTATTAGAGCCTTTAATATAAAAATATAGTTTTTATTGCTATAGTAACTTTAGGTAAAAGTTTATAGAAAAGTTTATAGAAAATTGGTGTATGACTATTATAAATATAATCTAATAAATTTGTAAACTAAAAACTGACAGGTTTAAAAAGGGGAATGTGCATAAGAACCTTAACTATAAAATTATAGATACATATATTATAGCTAAAAATAGCATTAGTTATGGTAAAAAAAGGATTATGGTCAATTATGCCTAACTTTAATAATTAAACTTAATTAAACTTTACTTTCGAAATATTAAGAATAAGTAGTAGAATAGAAATTATATAGAAAATAAAGCAAAGTCTGATATAGATAAAGGTTAATAAAAATTATGTTTAATTATAAATGACAGTCTAGAAAATGCCATATAAGCAGCTGATAAAGAGAATAATGGCTTTTAGTCTGAATGAATCAAGACCCAATGAATAGATTAAAAAGTCAAGGGCACAGGAAATTAAATCATAAGAAACTTGAGCTTTTTGTGAGAAAATATTACAGTTATATCAATTATCTCCACAATAAGTAAGATAGATGTAATGGGGGCAACTACAATTTTTAGTAGTGGCACCCTCTAAGAGCAGTAGATGCAAGGAGGGTAACAACACTTCAAAGATCTGCAGTTGCATGCCTTTGGTTAAATCAAGATATTATATAGCTTTGATACTACATTGGAGATGTAAAATTGGGGTTAAAGACTGAAAGACATAAGATAATCTTAGTATGTTGTTAAGTCAGCAGATTAAATGTCATCAAGGATTGTGGGTAGCATATTTAATAAAATGTCATTTATTTCTTAACTTCTTCTCAGTTAAGAAGACATTTTTAATCTGTAGCAGAGCCAGAAAACAGCATCAGGTAAAGCAACAATGGTAAAATATGGTTTATTCTGAGAAAAGGTATATAATAAATAAACTAGAATCAGCCCTAAGATGGGATGTCATTTCTAAAGGTTGTGGGTGGGTAATGTTTATATGGCAATGCCAGGGCAAGTTATGTTAAACAAAATTTTATATGGTGAGAAGGTCCAAGCTCCTAATATATGTCTAAAAAAGAGATTACTTCATATTGAATAATTAATGTAATTTAACTTTTTATATTGGAGAATAAAGCAAACAGGTACCATTTTAATAGTTAGGGTGATCTAAGAGTGATTATAATTAATCAAATGAGGTCTTCATAAGTTTTATTTACCCTGATAGATTATAAAAATTTCTTATTGATAAAGGTTGATGTCACACAAACTCTTTAATATATGAGGACATTATATTGTTTAAGTTAGTCTGTGCAATCTAAGGTAATAAATTTTGATTTAAAAGTTTGACTAACAGAATTGATTTATTTTCTTAGGATCATACTGGTTGATATATTTTAGGAAGAATAATCATGAGTAATTAGCCTGCTGAAATTAGATGGCACCCTATGGACTGTATTACTTCCCTACAGTACCTTCTAGCTTCTTTTAAGAGAAGGGTTAGAAAGGTTAGGCAGGAAGGTAGAGTCCAAAGAGAAGCATTTACCCAATGCTCATCTATTAGATAATTAAGGACACCCTTCTGGGCCAAGGTGCTGTCTAGATGTTTAAGATACTACTTAAACCTATAGTTGTACTTGGCACAATCTAATGAAGGGTTTGTTCCTCATTAATTATAAAAACTAGTATGAGGATAATAGTATCTATCAAATTATTATAACTATTTTTATTATAACAAAAGTTAATTTTTGGTAGTTTTGGATATTTGAGTATTGATATAAGAGTTATAAAAATTTAATAAGCATCTATATTACTTTTAATAAGACTTAAAAGAGAGCTTATAGATATTGTTCCCATAAAATAAGGAAGATATAACTAATGAGAGATATTATGCAATTATAAGTGACAGATTATAACAAGGATATAGCTATAAGAGACTTGATTATAAGTATTATAACTTTTGGAGTTTAAATAAAAGTGACATGTTAAAAGTGATATGGTTATTATTGTTTTTATCATAGAATTATAGAGTCTTATATTATAACTTAGGTTATTTTTGGTAGAGATTTAGGTATCAGAGCTTTATATAAAACTTATAAAACTGTCATTATCTTTGATTACTTTGAGTAAGGGTAAAATAGTGATTTTACAAAAGATGTAGTTATGACTACAAATAGTATACTTGATACCATGAGATAACTATATAATCATATGTAATAGTTAAGAAAGGAGTCAAAGATATAGAAGTATTAACATAAAAAGCTTCAGCTTTATAAGGCTGACTAGATACAACTTAAATAAGGATTTAAAAACTTTTTTGAGTTTTGAGCTCTAATTGTTATGTATACCTATTTTAAAAAATTTTTTTACCTTTTGATGAGATTTGAAATAGATGGTTTATAGTGATATAAACTTTTATACAATATAAGTAATTCAGATATTAAGTATATAAAATAATAGTAGAAGTTACTAGCTAAAAATAAGCTTTAGAGCAACATAATTAATTGGATTAGGTATAGTTAAAAATTAAGAGGGTGGTTACCCGAGTGGGTAAAGCTGCTTCCACCTCTAGTGCAGGTTTTGAGTTCGAAACCTGTGCTGGCTAGAAAGCATCCTCGGTGTGGTATATTTGTCCCAAGGTCGACCCGCCTCGAACAATTTTTATAGTTAAAAATTAAAAATATTTTAGCTTAATAAAGAGATATCACATTGTAAGATGAAAAAAGTATATACCTTTTTACTACAAGCAAAGGTGCAGGTTGACAGCTAGTAACATATATAAAGAAGTTCTCTGACTGGCTAATCAACAATATGCCTATTGGAATCCCATTTTTAAATTTTAACCGACTTTGAAAAAGGTGAAGGTTTTCAATTCGACCTGTATGTATGTTTTTTTTCTTTTTTTCTATGTTTGTTCGCGCATAACTCTGAAAATACTGGACCGATTTGGATGATCATCTACAAAAATAGAGGATGCCCCAACTTAGGTCCCATCTTACTTTTGTAAGTATTGGGCAAGTATCTGCCCATTAATGTAGTAATATATCAAAATGGGCTCGGAAGCGATGGATACTTGTGGGACTAATACAGCTCCGGATAAACTTAATTCCGGAATCGGTGAAGCGATAGATTAGAGGCACTTTTGATATGTCCTATAGCTGGGGGGTATGTTCAAAATTCAGTCAGTATGAGCTCATAGCGGGACAAGCTTAAATCATTATAGATGGCTATCGTTTTTGCATAATTTGACCAATAAACTCATCTGAATTTAATAAAAATGAATTATTTTAGATAGCAATCAATAAATTTACATAGTTTGACTTTTAAAAGCAACCAATTCTAATAAAATGAATTACTGTAAATGGCAATCAGTAAATTCGGCATACGTTGACCAATAAAATTATCTAAATTTAATAAAATGAAGTATTGTAGATGGTGATCAGTAAAGTTAGTATAATTTGACCAATAAAATAAATTAAATCTAATAAAATAAATTATTAGTATATTTGTTTATAAGATACTATATATAATAGATATACAATAAGTTTTAATTTTATAGAGAAATAGTAAGGGGTCAAAAATAATATATAGAGATAGTAATAATTAATAAAAGTAGGAAAAAGAGCCACTTTTAAAAATACACTATTTTTTTGAGGGGAAAAGAGCTGGGGGTAAAATTTTTGGGAAAAAAGAACCTCCTTTAAAAAAGCTCTAAAAAGTATGAAATAATTGAGAAATTAAGCCTACATAATAAAGCCCTTTTTTAAAGTTGGAGCAATATTATAACTGATCTATAATAGGTATTTATAATTTATATACTCAGTACTATTTATTCTAAGTTGCTTATAGTTTACACTTGGACCCAATCCAGACATAAGATATAATTTGTATTTATGAGCAAAATTCTATAATTCAGTTTAAAATATGGCACCAGCTTCAAAAAGGGTTTTATTGAGTAGGCTTAATTTCTCAATTATTTCATACTTTTTAGAGCTTTTTAAAAAAGGATGTTCTTTTTTCCCAAAAAAAAATTGTATCAAACTTCAGATCACAGATTGGTTCTTATTTAATTGATTTTATGGATCAATTAGATTTGATCAAAAGGGAGGATACCCCAGTGGTAGAGTATAGACCCTCTACCACTGCCTCCCGAGTTCGATCCCGGTAATGGACTTTGGGTAAGGGGACGATTTTGACTGTGTTGGTTTTGCGCGCCAATGCCCCGAACCGAGATAGCAAATAGCAAAGGCGGTCCATGGAGTTCCTGGCCTATCATACGCCGCGCATGGAGGTTTTCCGGGTTTTATCCTCCTTTCCCATTTTCTTCACTTCCCTAATCGGTGCGGTATCGTCCCCAGGTCGGCCCACCTCGAATAAAATTAAAAATTAAATTAGATTTGGTCAAGTGGTTGGTGGTTTTTATCTGTTTGATAAATTTAACTGGGTTTGGTCAAGTGGTTGGTGACTAGTTGATCTGATATGTTGAATATATTTTGGTCAAATGATTAGTGGTTTTTGGTTGATCTGATAGATCTAATGATTTTCTTTGTAGTTTGGTAGTTATTTGGATAAGTTGTAAAGTTCAATTACTTCCTAAAATTATCAATAAAAATCTACTAATATATTATTATACTTATTCACTTGAATTAAATGGTCTTAGATACTTAAAAGTTATACTGTTTAAAGCATAAATTATATTACTATTTTTAATTCAGGTATTTGAGGGGGATACCCCAGTGGTAGAGTAGGGACCTCTATCGCTGCCTCCCCGAGTTCGATTCCGGTACTGGAACTTTGGGTAGTGGACGATTATGACTGTGTTGGCTTTGTGCACCAATGCCCCGAACCGAGATAGCGAATAGCAAAGGCGGTTCATGGAGTTCCTGGCCTATCATACACCGCGCATGGAGGGTTTCGAATTTTATCCTCCTTTCCCATTCATTTGATTTCCCCTCAATCGGTGCGGTATCGTCCCCAGGTTGGCCCACCTCGAATAAAATAAAAAAATTTCGAATAAAATAAATTAATTCAGGTATTTGGAGTTATTTAATTAATTTACTAAGTTTTAAAACTTCTCAACCTATCAACAGCCTTCTACTAATATTGTTGGATCTCACTTAGGTACTAGCTCAACTTGTGCTTTCTTCATGAGATCCAAAAATATATAGAATTATATGACTAATGTCTAAAGTAATCCAGTAATGATAGTAAAACTAAAGTTAGGTCATGTTAATAAAAAAGTATGATTTATTTAATAACTTGAAATAGTTTTAATTGATGGTAATCATATTAAGCCCTAGTTATGATAAAAATGATAAGATTGGGATCATGGATAAATTCAAGGTGGCTTCTGCCATGTGATAAATTATTCATGTGTCCATTGTTTAGTTATCTGATACCCTGGTAGTTTTTATAGTTTATGGATGGTTTCAGATTAAAAACTTTAGGTCTCTATTCCAGATCTTATAGTATAATCTGATAAAACAGTACTGGTGCATCAATACTTACATTTTGGATCTAGATAATAAGTAAAATGACGTATTCAAGCTAGCACTAACCAAAATTGGATATAGATTTCATCTTTGAGTTGACAATATAATTATCTAATATGTAATATTATCAGGTTGAATATTTAAAAAATTATTTGAGGTGGGTCGACCTTGGGACAAATATACCAACCACACCGAGAATGTTTTCTAGCCAGTACAGGTTTCGAACTCAAAACCTGCACTAGGGGTGGAAGCAGTTTTACCCTCTCGGCTAACCGCCCTTCCAGGTTGAATATTTATCAATCTAAATTTTAGACTTTTAGATCTGAAATAGTATTTTATTTTGAAATATCTTGAGATCTTTTTTGAGTGAACTGACAATAAAATTCACCCATGTTATGTTTGCCTGAGGTTTTATCTGAAAAGGCTGATGTGATTTTCTGATAGATTTAGTTTTATAAGGCTTTTTAGATTTTTCTGATAAGTCTTTTCTTATAGATCTTAATCTCATCAAATAAGTATATTATTATTTCCTTCTAATTGCTCTTTTTTAAATATTGATCTACAGAACCTTGCTAAATATAAAAACAAAGATAAATACTCCAAAACAATTAAAAAAAGTATTTAAAGTGGATCGACCTTGGGACAAATATACTACATTGAGAATTTTTCTAGCATGTACAGGTTTTGAACTTGAATCGAACAAAACCTGCATTAGAGTGGAAGCAGGAATTACCCTGCTAGGCTAACCACCCTACTCCAAAACATCTAGTGATAAGTAAACTTTGAATGATAGTACTATAAAAAAGCACAGGCAATAGTAGCATCTCTATACTAGCTTGATAATGTGATATCACAAAAGATAAAAGTAAAAGCATAAAATTTTACTGCAAGAAAAGCTGCAGCTTCACAGCTAATTATTATATAAAGCAACCAAAAACTACCAATCACTTATCTAAACCTATAAACCTATCAAATTAAATCAATAATACCAAAACACTAGGGGAGGGTACCATAGCGGTAAAGTATGGAATCACTACCACTGCCTCCCTGAGTTCGATCCTGGTAGATAAACTTTGGTAGGGGATGATTTTAGCTGTGTTGGCATTGCACACAAATGCCCCAAACTGAGATAGCAAATAGCAAGGTGGTCCATGGAGTTCCTGGCCTAGCATATTCTGCATGTGAAGGTTTTCCAGGTCTTATCCTCCTTTCCCATTAATTAAAAATTCCCTTCATTGATGCAGTATCATTCCCAGGTTGGTCCATCTCAAATAAAATATAAAATAATACCAAAACACTCAGCCAAAATGATATGTGATTAACATTAGATCTTATATTTTTATATCTTATATATAAACTTTTATTGAAATAGTTATAACTTTTCTTTGAAATAGCCCACTACCATCCCAAAATTTATTAAGTATCCATGGTAAGTTTGGAGATATTCAGTTTATTTGTTCATGAGATAATGAATTTTATACATACATACACATAATGAATTTTTATTTATAAAGAGATTAAATGAAATAAAGTACATGCAACAAAGTAAGTTACTCAAATATAGACTAATACTTCATTATATATTCATGAGAAAAAGGTGCATGTAAAAAATTGTATACAGTAGAACCTCTGTATATCAAACTTCTTTATATTGAAAATCTCCGTTTATCAAATTTTTTAAGTCCCATGATATTTTCAATATAAAATAAGTTCCATATATCAAAAATTTCTATATATCAAGCTTTGTAACTTCAGAAATGAGGGGAAAAGTATCTGTGATTCCACATTGACTAATAATGGATAGACTGGTCTGGAATAGTTGGTTGATCACATGACACTGTGCATGTTCCTCACTCCCTCAATCTACAGCAATGTTTATGTTTTCATTCATTTATTACTAAAATGTTATTTTAATAGTATGGGGGCCTATACATAATTTTTTAACAAATTCTAGTGCTTTTCCTAACCTACAAATAATAATAAGAAACATGCTTCAGTATGTTGAAATTTCTATATATCAAGTTTTTCTTAGGAAATAACAAATTCAATATATGGAGGTCCTACAGTAATTAGTTAGAATGAAACAATATTCTAGTTTATAAGTTAGAAAAATAATTTGATTGTGTATAAATAATTTGATGTATCAAATCAACTGAATATTATTTGCTTTTTGAATCAATAAGCATCGCTAAGCTTCGGGACTAAATAGCATATCCTTAGTTTTTGAATCGCTTAAAATCAGCTCTTTTTTAGCACTAGGTGGTCCCAACCTACAGGGGGATACACCAATCTATAAAAGAAGCTCTTGAAAAACAATATGGAGGATATTATGGAGCCAGTTATATATATTAGGGTATTGTTTAGGGTTGATAATTTTATTAAGATTATGATTTCTCTTGCTTGATGTATATATCAGATAAAAATATAAAGTTTTTACAGTGATAAAAAGTTAATACATAATCGAAAACTATCAAATTAATAGTGTCAAATCATAAGGGTGGTTAGCCGAGCGGGTAAAACTGCTTCCGCCCCTAGTGCAGGTTTTGAGTTCGAAACCTGTACTGGCTAGAAAACATTCTCGGTGCGGTATATTTGTCCCAAGGTCGACCCACCTCGAATAATTTTTTTAAATAGTGTCAAATCATTTTAAAATTCCTCTCGAGCGGGGAATTGAACCCCGGTCTCCCGCGTGACAGGCGGGGATACTAACCACTATACTACTCGAGATTGTTTAATATTAAACGTAAAATATTATGATTATATGCATTTATTTTATGCAAAGAACTTTATAAGCTTTTGTCAGATCTCTTAAGTATTCAATTCTATTTATCCGAGGTGGGCTGACCTGAGGACGATACTGCACTAATTAATGGGGAAAGTGGGGAATCGAAACTAATGGAATAAGATAATCTTGTAAACCTCCACATGCAGCGTTCTGATAGGCCAGGAACTCCATGATCCACCTTGCTATTCAATATCTTGTTTGATGCATTAGTGCAATGCCAAGTTATAAATAGTCCCCTACCTAAAATTCATCTACCAGGATCAAACTCTGGAGGCAATGATGATTGAATCTCTACTCTACCACTGGGGCATCCTCCCTCCATATATCTCACAAGTAGATTAAATAAGTCACTTTATGCTAGCATCATAAGATATAATTTACACCAAATACAGTAAACACATTATATGTACACCACTGAAATAAGGAAATTTGATTAGATTTTTATTAAGGTGATCGAAGTAGATTATATAAATCTTTGTATTAGATAGTCTATTTAACTAGCTTCAATAATATATTTTAATAAGCATCCTATAAAATGTTCACATCATATTAAGTTAATCCTTACTCCTTACTTGCATATGAATTTAAAAGCAAAGAATTGATCTAGAGTATTATAACTGTTGGATTTTTGGCAGAGGGGATGCTTGCTGGTGCTTTCTTAGCTAAAATCCAATTGGGGATGAAATCACTGAGAATAATAAAGATAAATAAACTCCAAAAGCTAGAAAGTTGTGGTTTTTAAAGTTTTATTAGGTGCTGTGGGGGATAAGAAAAAATGAACCCTCTCATTATCTGACCATTCAGTATATAAACTGAATCAAGGGCCAAAGGGAATTCGATGGTAAGTCAGAATAGCTTGGTATATTCCAAACTAGGGAATATAAATTTGACCTATCAAAGCTCAAAAACTTGATTCATTTTGGCTGAACAATGGATGGGGGTTCTTGTTAGGCAAGATGTACCCATGGGGTAACAATTTAATACATTTTAGCCAATCCCCTTTTAAAAAATTATTGTATCTTGGAGGATCCCTGCCACACCTATAAAAAGAGGGTGGCCCCCACTTAGGTTTTAGTTCTGAACTAGACATGATAAGGTGGGGAGAGACCTTGAAAGAGCTCCCTTGATTTTGCTGATGAGTCAAAATATTCTGGCTATCTAAACTTGAACTATTTGGCTGAGTTTTATTAGTATTAATAGTATTGTCCCAATTTGAAGGGTTCCACCAAGAATCAGCCAGGGTCTTTTGGCCAATTTCATTTGAATTGAAACCCAAATCACTCTTTATACAACATCAGACTTGTAATTTTCTGATTACTTCTCTTTAACCGCTCAAAGTCACTTTTGAGCGATTTTAAATTTAAGTTTATTTATCCACAGCCATCTGCCCAAACCTATTCTTTGATGTCCTTGGCTCTGCCACCTGCCACCCCAGTGTGGGGCAGCAGTGCACCCCCACCTAGCATTTTCCGCCCTGCAGGCAAGCGCGTTTGGACAGGTTCAAACAGCCCGCCCACTGCTTCCAACCGTTTTGTCCCCCCACAAGACCTAGCACTCCACCTGGCGCGCATCCACCCTTCTCGCCCCCATCCTCTCGCCCTCCCTCGCTCTGCTATTCGCTATTGCCTCAGAGTGGACTATGGACGTTTGTTCCCATATGCCGATAAGGCAATTATTGACCTAGCCACTACAGCCTTTGCGCCAGCTGGCTTTATAGACTTCCACCCTTTTAAGGGCTACTTTGACGTTGGGTTCCAATCTGAGGAGGATGCTGAAGCGGCAGCACAAACTCCTCTAATTTATAAAAAAACCCCCATTCCCACAACCCGTACTCACCTCCCTTCAGACACCACGCTAGTGGTATCCTTTGCAAATCTCCCATCCCACCTTCCACCCCAGGTTTTGTATGACCAGTTGGTCGCGGGGCTCATGGCTTATGGCACTCAGCCCAACCTCATCTTTGCCATTCCTTCTGGTGCAGAACGCCTTGCTGCTCCTCATGCAACAGCCACCATCATACCACACCACCCTACCATAGCCCAACAAATCCCACCCCGCGCTAGTGTGGCTGCAGCACCTGATCATTTCTTTTGGGCTCAGGTCAATAATGGTAGGCAAATTTGTTTCCTCTGCTTTGGCCTCGACCATGCAAAAAGAGCATGCCCTAAGGCCAAATCTGCTGATGCAGCTTCTGAGCCCCCCTCTGGAGGTTCAGTATGTGTGGCGCGTGTGCTGTCCCCCCCCCCCCCCCCCCCCCCCCCCCCCCCCCCCCCCCCCCCCCCCCCCCCCCCCCCCCCCCCCCCCCCTCCCACCCCCTCATTCAGTGGGCCCACATGGAAAATCAGCCCCACCCAAAACCTCCATCCTCACTCTCCCACCTAAATCTACGCCAGCCAATCAGAGCAATGCTTGGACCAACATTTGTACCCAAGCAGCTGCCCATTCACTCAATCCTACCCACTCAAATTTAAATGCCACTATTCCAGTGAACCAAAATCCATGGGATCTATTGGCTGAAACTGACGAATCAGGTAATATCCTTATTAGTAAGCATACAGGTCAACCTTTCTGCCATGGCAATTATGGTTGGGCAGAATTTTTCCTTCCTGACTTTGATGAAACCCCTACCCCTCGCCATTTTGCTCCTCTACCCAATACACCCCCTTCCAAAGTGACCACCAGCTCGCCTTAGCTGCGGTGGCCTCTCCTCATTGCCCAAAACTACGCACCGCGGTGGCCCAGTCAGTGGCTCAGCTCCAGCATGGCCTGCCCACCATCTTCTTCCCCCTGACTTCCCTGAATCTCCCTGCAGTGACATCTCAAAATTATTTGATGATGCTGAAATTGCTGTTATGAATGTCGCAACACTTGCTTCATTCAACCCCTCAGCCAAAATCACCCGCCACAGTATCTCCCTTTTCACCCAACTTCCTGAAGCCCGCAAAGAAGCTGAAGTTCTCCTCGCAGCTTTTGTTGAGACACTTTCCCGTCATTATCTTGATGCAGAAGTGGAAAACTCCTACTACGCTGACCTCAGCCCCCACTATGCAGATGCCCCAACGCCCTGGCTCTCTGCTCTGATCCGGTACTGCAACCAACACCCCTTGATTGAGGCAGGTCTTTCTGAAAACCAACCCCCCAACCCCTCCTCACCCTCTGCCATGGTAGGTTAAGCAGTTTCTGCTTCCCACCTGGTTAGTAGTTTGTTTTGCCATTTTGAGTGTTGTGATTGGTACTGTCCATCCCCTGGTCGGCGTACCTCGAATAAATCAAATAAATCAGACTTGTAATTTTCTGACAATGGCAAATCGCCTGCAGTACAAAAACAAAGAGACAGACTGTGTGATTTTTAACTTATGCTAAATCCTTTATTAAGATAGTAATAGGTAAATATATATAAATATATGTTTTTTGTGTATGATTGAAAGTTTAAGTTTCATATTATAGCCTGGTATATTAATCTAAAATGTATTTCAAAATAAATTTTACGCTTAGTACCTAATATTGCTATATTTATGATAACTATAAAACCTATTAACTATCAAATACATATATAAATATAAGATTTTAGTTTTTTAGATAATATTGGTGCCAATCAAATTTACTAATCTAATTCTAAGATAAGCTTATTTCTGTGTAGTATATTATTGGGGTGATCATTATGCTTAGTATTATATGATACAACTGGTCATTTTTTGTAACTTTTTAGTGTATAAACCTCATGACAAAGTTTACATAAGTGAAAAGGTTATATGAATTACTTAGAAATCATATAAGGTTGTGACACAAATTATATTTATAGGGTATAATAAAGTAAGTAGAATCTAAAGTACATAATGTTACTTGCCTTTTTATCAAGCAATATGCACAAGTCTTAATTTGCTATATAATCCCATGCTGAGGTTATGCTAAGACTAAAACAGAGAGTCTTTAACTTTGTTCTCTTATTTTTTGAGTTAAAAGCCTTAAATGTACTAATTTAAATACTTTTCACCTATTTTGATAATCTTAAAATTATAATAATGATAAGGATTTAAGATTATTATATAAATTATACTTAATGTATTATATCAAGCCATATATACTTTATTATGTATAGTAGTTAATCAATAAGGTTTTCTTCTTATAGATCTACTGAGAATATGAGCATTATAAAAGAATAAGCATTTTTACTCAATTACTATCTATCATTTTATGATGAAAAATTCATTCTAAGCTTTAAACAACTTTTTGTGACCTATTTTAATAAATGTGTTTAAACAAAAAATAGAGAAAGAGCCCTATAACTGAATGCACTACTTTATCTTTATATTGAAACTAAGACATTTAGGTTTAATTATATTATCTGATTGCAGGGGAGGGTGTCCCTGTGATAGAGCATAGGCTTGATGACCATTGTCTCCCCAGTTCATTCACAGTATATGGACTTGGTTAAGGGATTTAAATGCCTGTGTTGGATTTGTAAACTAAAACCCTTAATTTTGATAGCAAATAGAAATATGGTCATGTAGTTCTTGCCTATTAATATTGCTTTACATAGAGGTTTCAGGAATTTACCTCTTTTTCATTAATTTGATCTCCCCATAAGTGCAAATCATCCCTATGTTGGCCTATATTAAATAATAAAATTATTAATTAATACAGATTTAAACTCATATGTACTCATATATATAATTAAAATAGACTAATATTTTTTACATAATGCATATATCATAACATTCTAAAGGGTAATGACTTAATGATAAGTATGTAGAAACAGAATTAATTTTTACTATCAACTAAGTTATAGTGACGTTTTTATAGAAACAAATTTTCTATAACTATATGGAAACTATATTATGATAAGCTATAAAACTAAGGTTAAATAAACATTATGATATTCTATTACATTAATTGGTGGTTGATATTAAATTGATCATAAGGATATATAGTACATCTAGATTTTGCATTACTTTACTTAAAAATAAAATATTGACAACTTTCATAATGGTCTATCCTATATATAAAAGTTTTCTTTTAATTGAGTGGATTAATTAATGGGTTTTTTATATTAATTGGCATATTAGCACAATTTAATTTATATTGATTGATATAGCCTTTTTGTAAGGAGAGTGTTTATAACTCTCCTGTTCCCAGCGTGGTAGTGCATGGCGCACAAGGCCCACATCAGGGAACTAGCCATTAGTGCCAAAGCCATGAGAGCTCAGTAGAGAGTGCTGGAGCAATAACAGCTTAGGCATAGAAAAGAGAGATTCATGATAAAACTACCAGTAGAAGCGGCGTGGTGCACATATCAGAAAGGGTTAAGTGACCCAGGTTGGAGGGAACCTGGGTGAACAAATGGTGCACAAGTTGAGAGCTGCAAGGTCCTTGCAATGGCAAGGGTAACATAACTCAAGACCTCCTTGAAGAGGTTTGCACACAGGAGCGATCAGAATATCATAAAATGGTAAAATAATGTAAACAGGAAAAGGTTTATTTGTGAAGTCAACCAACAAGGAATGTTGGTTAGGGAAAACATATTTCAGCTCAGATAGAAAAATTAGGGTTATGCTGCAGTGGGCCAAGCAGTGACTCACCAATAGGGCAATACTGCCATCTGAGTTAGTAGAATAGGCTGAAACCAACTTCACTCAAGTGATCAACTGAATTTGGATTCAACCCAAGTGCATTATTTCATAGATGGAATGGGTTTTGAATCCCCGTTCCTCAACTAACTGAACTGAACTGTCTGCCTTTATCTGGTAAATAGTTCATTTTAATGCTTGGCCCAACGTCAGGGGCTGAGCACTCAGCACCCCACTAGGACCAACTTGGGCATATTTTTCCCTTACCCAGCGCTGGTCTATGGTGTGCTTCAGGTCTGGGAGGCCCTGTAGCTTCACCATTTTGGGCCTCCAAGCGCCCAGCCTTATCTTTGGGGTTGGTTCTCACTATTATGTTATGTGCACATGACACTTTTACCCTAAATTATTTATGCTTGAGTAAGTATTCTAGAAGCATAACATGGCATTTTTATTTTTATCTGTTTATAACTAACAATAATATTGTAAGCAGTAATAGTATTATTACTAATCATTCATTTTTTTGACTTAATAATAGATTAAAGTATAACAAGCCATGTACCAAGATAATTGCATTAGATGGACTACCTTAAGATGGGTTATCACATAGAAAGATCAGATGAGAAGCATATATTTAAAAGTACAGGACTAGATTACTGAAAAAAGACTTTTAGTACTGTTTAAATATCATTGGGAGCACAATATAAGCTGACTTTAATGACTGTTTAGGTATCCTGATAAATAAATTTTGTAAATGTAATTTCACTTTTAAAAAGTCTTTTACTGCACAATACAGTTTAGAAAAGCTTTTATTTTTTATATGACTTAGTATATATATATAGATTTAATATTATTGGTTTAGTGCAACAAAAATTTACATAAAAAATACCCAAGTAGATTTTAATTTATTTTTGGGAGAAATTTAATACAGGTATAGTAGAATAATTGAAGTAATATATAAATACCTAAAAAAGCAAAAAAGTTCCTAAGAAATTAAAAAGTCTTATCTAAATTAAAACAAATACTAAGGCTGGCTGATGAGATAAGAGGAAGAAGCAAACTACAATTAGGCCTGTTTTGTGAAAAGGGAAATTGTAGATCTATTTCTGATATTTTTTACCTAGCAACTAAAGATTACAAAAAACTTCTTAAAATCAATATGGCGCAAATTAAAAAATCTATAGAGTGATAAGATCTGACAACAGTCTAATAATAATGAACATAAAAACAATTGTAAATGTTTTCCAATAGCAAGTTCTACAACACTACATAATCTATATAACCTATTAACTTGACATTAATATACTATCAAAACTATTAGTTTAATGTGACATAATCAGAACCATCTTTTTTCTATGTTCAGCTGACAATTTTCAGGTGCTTTGTGTCTTAGTGGGGTAAGCTACTAAAATTTAGAATTTTATAGGTCTAAGCTCACCAAAATGACATTAAGCTCTAACTTGAAAAGCTTAACTTATATTTAACAAAAAATAATTGACATTCTAATTAAAAACGTGCTCATGAAGCCCATATATGCCTTTAAAAACTGGAAAGCCTAGCTGAACAAGAGCTGCCAGGAATAATATGTGAGCTTTTAGCAAAGAAAGGAAGATATTAATAGGTCAAAATGGTTAGATGATGATAACTTGTACTGAGAGGTCTATTCTATCAATTAAAAAGTAGTTTTATACATAAAGAAAAATATCCATCAGCAAAAGATAAACCTTCAATGACAAAGAAATTTATGGTTTATGATAGTATTATAAGATTTATTCTCTATCTTAGAATGATAAACCTAAGTTGAAAAAACTTTATTTATCTAAAGTTTTAGCTAGCTTATTAGAACTGCTGTAGGAAAAACGCATAAAGAAAAATATAATAAGTTAACCTGCACCATGAAAAATCTTATGTGGGTTATGTGGAGAACCTAAAACAACTTGGCAAAGTTTTGATAATGGATTGGGAACAGAATTATGAGATATTGAATAAACTCCTGTCTTGGGTCAATGTGTTGTAGACCAAAAAATGTTAATATAAATATTATTAATTGCAGTTGTTGCCTTAATGATCTTGTAGAACAATGCAAATGTTTTTAAATGCAATATAAGCCTAATTGGCTAGATATATACACAAAATAGATTGGTGAAAGATAAGTATCAATCCATAATAACTTAATTACTAAACTAAGAACTATATGTTTGTTTTTAAGGAAAAATCACAGTGAGGTGGTGTTGAGAAAACTTATAATAAGCTAAAATTATAAAAGATAGCAGTAGATGTAATTGCTCTCAGCTATAGACCATAATAGCCATAGGTTTTCAGATCAGAAATTTAATACCAATGAAGATAAATATGATTTTGCTAAAAAGTTACTAGTCAACCTAATATTCAACAATTTTCTTTAAAGTAAGAATTACTCCAAAGTATCTTCTGAATGTGAAAAAGCACAAAGTAGAATGATCAGACATGAAATAAGAACTTTATTTTTGGCCAAGAACTGGATCTTTGAGGTTGACAGAAAAGAATGGTATTACAAGTTCTGGGTTAACACATTAGCCTTTTTTATAATTTGGAAGGCATCATAAGTAATTTATTCAAGAGGTTATTTATGCAGTCAAAAGAGCGTTAGACTAATAAAAAAGTTGTTATGCTCATAAAATTAAAAAATACTCAGTTTTTGCAACCTGGATAATGCTTCTTTAGTTTTATAGTAATTAACATAGAAAGCACTTGATATGATTAAAGCAACAAAATTATGCTTATTTATATAAAGTTGCCTTCATTAAGACTGGTGCCAGAGTTCAATGTTATGATTAATTAAAAAACACACTTTGACTTAGTCCCACAAATAAAAATTTAACAACGCCTATCTTTAAATGAGCCTCAAATTAGAGTTTAAGGAAACTACAATGAAGAATCATCATGAAGAATTAACATTCTAAAAACACCCTTTTTATTAAATTTATATAAATTTCCCAATTCCCTAGATAAGATCTGGAAGATCAAGTACAATGGTTAAATGAACCCTTAGGCAAAGTTAGATGAAAAATACCCATTGTTAAACTTAACTATTTAGTGAATCTGAAATACCAGTCATGGAGGGCCTATACTTTACTTAAAGCACTGATGTCCTCAGTAACTATAAATGTTGAATAATTTTAGTATAGTAAGGGATCTAATTTTATTTATCCTATTATCAGTAATATCTTTGTTAAGTCTCTCACTTGTTAAAGAAAATTTATATCATATTGTCAGTATTAGCTATGTATAGTAGCACATTCTAATTTATTGATACAAAAGTAGTATATGCCATTGTATTCAAAGCTGTTATACCTTCAATAATCATCCTGAGAGTAGCTAATAAGCACAGTTCAAACATATATAAAACATGAATCCTTTCTAATGTCAGCTCAAAAAAAGTATAAGGTTGACAATATTAACTCTCTACTGGGGACTTCAAGTTGTTGAAGCAAAATCATCTATCACAATATGAAAAACAATTTTAGACAATAGTTCACTCTCTTCAATGGATCAATGAAAATAAAAAATGTGGATTAACTCCCCTCAGTTTGAGGTACCACCCAATCAGCTTAGCACTTGGAGTTTTAGGCTACCTTCAACTTTACCTTACATACCATTTTTTATAACAATATTGCATTTAGTTTTAGACATTAACACCAAAATTCAACTTCTATTGGATATATTTTCATGACCAAAAGCCATAAAGTTTGGTCAAGCATCTATTATACCATCCACAATATGAAATTTTTTTCCTCCTCACAATTGCCAACTATAAAGTTAGTAAAATGAGGTAGAGTTCTACTTTTGCCACTTTATGAATCTAGCAATCTATCATACCTTCAGATTGTAGCAATTAATCACCAAGAGATATAACAACAACTATGATTAATCTAGACCATCATGTCAGTGTAGTAAATTTATATGACTCCAATTCCCCATTTTCTAGAGATAACTGTGAAGCCATTGTAGCAATTAGCACCTTTTGACGAGGCCTAAAACAAGATTGCCTTGCTCAACAATGAAATATCTGGATTTTATGATGGTCATTTAACCCATTACCTCCAAAATGGTATGGTCAAGGCGCAGGATTAAGTTTAAAAAGCTTCTACTAATCTGGTGAGCCTACTAGAGTTTCTTAAGCCCAATTAGTACAATAAGTTAGTTCAACTCAAAGCAATGATCTACTTTTTACAACTCATTTACAAAAAAAGTTTTTCTCACAAAGGTATCCAAGATCTCATCAGATCCTTTGGAACCACCAGAACCACAAAGCCTACAATTCCTTGAGCCCTCAGTCCCTTCTGGACTTTTGAAACATCCTAGACCACCTGGTCCCCAGTTCCACAATTTTAATGACTTGAGATGCTGCATATCCCTTTAAGAAAGAAATGCTATCTATGTTATAGGACTTACATGGCCAGGTGGAGGCCGCAGATTTGGATTTAGTGTCCTTCTATATGGGGCCCAATTAACCTGAATATTACCTTGAAAGCGCTGTATGGAAGGTTGGTTACTATAGAAGTGTTCACTATAATGACAGATCAATTCGCCTACCTGGAGGAGAAATGTGGTAACTTAGGGGCCAAAGCCAGCAACTACAAAAACCAACTACAAAGCCAATACAAGGATCTTCAATCCCTAAAGAGTGGCTAAATCAGAAGTCCTCAAATTCCACTCTCAATTAATACTGGATCAAAAAGGATGGCATGGAAAGATTATACCAACGGATTGACCAATGGGACCACCAGGAGTACACTGAGACAGAATCCTTTAACCTTGGCCCAGAGCCCCACATGTTGTTTTTACCTTTTTGTCTTCCATGATGTCCCACTTCAATTTCATCATTATGAAGAAGTTTATGCCTAAAGAAGGAATTATCGCCTCCTTTTTATATATTTTCAAAAATGAAATGTTAGAGGCTAATGACCTCCAAAAAGGGTTGCACTTGCAAACATGCCTCAGCAATGAAGATCAGAAGATCACATTCCCCATTTAAAAATGCCATACCTGGGAACATGTTAACATGGGCATAATTCTGGTTTTGGCAGCAATTGAACATTAGATAACTAAAATCAAGCCTTTATGGTTATAGGCTCCATAATGGGAAGCCTAACTGATTTTCAGGTCAGTTATATGCTGGTGTCCAATTGTTAGTTACAACAAATTAAGTCACATTAGATAATGCAATTACCACTGTGATATCTGCCCTTGCATTACATACGGAAATTCAACTTCTCAAAAGACCAAATGGAACTTCACTTTGTATTTATGAAATACTAATCGCCCTGAATGAGATTCCCCCAGCCCTGGTGTAGTATACGGCACATGAACACTACTACACAAGTAAAGTTCTTCCTTAAAAACTCCTGATTCTTCTCTAATCACTGGGCCTATAAGCCATGGCATAGTCCCATTTCTTACACTATATAGAAGAGCTAATCAATACCCTTTTCCTATGGCTCATATATATGTAATATCTACAACAGGAACAACGTCCAAATGCTTAGAACTAACTTGGGTTATCAGTGACACTTTATTAGGATGTTAGTTGGATGTACATATAAACAACCTCACAGCCTCATTACAATAATGTCCTGATTTTTGGCATAAAATCAACAGAGTACATTGTTTACAATGGGTATTAGTATACATATTCTTGGTAAAAATCTCAGAAAGGGATTATGAACAAAAATTAACAATTATAGACTGATAGATGGATTCAAAATGGGAGGTCAGACATTAATATGCATTTATGACTAATTGTTAGCTTTTACCAAAAGTACGTTCAATCATTAATGTAAAAGTAAATGAAGATCTTGATCATTTGAGTCAAGACAACAGTTTGTACAAGACATCCATTCCTTTTATTTTACTCAATTTTCATATAATTTTATGTGGGAGGCTCACTGTTATATTAGGATCCTAAAAACATTGCATAAGCCTACTGATAATTTTTTTATTAATAAGTCTATATGCTATAAGAATTGAATGCCAATCGCTCTAAGTCTATGTTCAGTCCCTTCCATAATGCTGATATTTTATGAGCTATTCCAAAAACATATGCATCACATTATGGCGCTTGATCACATTCCTTGAAAGTAAGTAGTGTTCCTCTATGCTGGTCATCCTAGGATTTTTTAATGTTTCAAGTCAATAACGCTCAATGGTCTTTAAATTTGATTTTTAATCAAATATCTGAATAACTGATCAAGATATAGTTGGTCAGATCCTGTCCTCAATAATTATGATAAAGTATGGCAATGGAAGCAAGACAGGTTGTTGACCATAAGGAGCTGAAATGGTGAAAATCCAATAGAGCTGTCAGGGACTGGTGTATTATTTGCCTGGTTTGGGTCAGCTAACCGTGAGCTAGCATAACCAGGTCTTTGGACCAGTATATAAAGGACACTAGATGCGTCCAAGTACAAGAACTGGTGGGTATACTGGATTTTGAGTCACCAAAGATAAGTTTTAAGTAAAGAAAAGGTGGAAGAAAGATAATTGAAGGATAGGGTAGTAGGTCAGGAGCTATAAAAGCTTAGTAAATAACTTAAATAGCGATTGTATCTTACAGACAATATATTTACTGCAAAGTTTTAAAAGTATTATGCCTTAGTTATATATAACTTACCATTCCATAGATTTACTCAAGGTTAGTTATTTTTTTGATAGTGGTACTATTATTTTTCTGAGCTTATGTGATTCTGCTTGCACATGTTTTCAAAAGGTAGTTAAAATCATCTCACTCTTTACAAATTAATTTGTTATTCAATTAACTGACTCAATCTTTTTTTGCAATTGAATTTTAGCTCACATGGTTAATTAAACCAATCTTATTTAATTAATCTTTGATATGCAATTAATTAATATAACTTTATCAAATACTTTCTTATTTGATGGATAATATCTGGATTATCTGGAATCCCACTCATGTCAGGATTTTACTTGACATCATATCCCAACAAGGCTGAAGCTACCTGCAAGGCCTTGTTTTCCCATTTATTCATCAGCTTCCCTGCATTCTTCAGAATATTCTCAGGCTCCCAGGTGCTCTCTTAAGCGGGATATCCTTCCCATTTGATCAGGTATTATACTTGACAATGATGTGTTAATCTCTTTTTAATAGCCTCCACCTCATACTCAGGATAGGGACCTTTAATCAGTGGTAATTATAGCTCTTTGACTTTCTAGTGTGGTAGGGGACTTTCTTCTTTTTTGTGCAAGAGGACATGATGGAATACATCATTAATTTTCTAACCTTCAGGCAGAGCCAGATGGTAAGACACCTTCCATATATCCTCAGTGACCTTGTATGGCCCTGAGCGCTGATGAGCAAGTTTCTGACATAGTACTTTAAAAGGAATATTGCAATCATCTAAGTAAACTTTTCTACCTACTTCCAACATCTTGCCATGTACACGCTTCTTATCTGCAAAGTCTTTGTAAGTAAGTAATGCTCAGTTCAGATTTGTCAAACAAAGAGAATGATATTTGATGAATGTTTCTAAAATATTTTCTTCCTATGGGTTTTCTACTTCAACAGATGGCAGCAGTTCCCGGTTCACATTATGTCCATAATTATCTTTGAATGGTGAAATTCCAATGGAGGAATGATCTAGAGTGTTTATAATATAACATAATATAGGCAACAACTCAACACATTTGTCCTGTTCCATGTTAACATAGCATCTCAAGTACTGATAAAGCTCCTGATAAGCTCTATGTCTGTCCATCAGTCTGTGGATGGTATGAGGTAGATAAACATCTCTTAATTCCAAAGTCTGCTAGAAGATGTTTCCAAAATTTGATGTGAACTAAGGCCCTCTGTCTGAACCACCTCAATAGGAGTACCATGATGCATAAATATATTTCTTAAAAACTGATGTGCCATCCTTTTGGAAATGACATTGATATTAGTTGGGATAAAATAGGCCATTTTAGTGAATCTATCTACACAACCAATACAGCATAGAATCCTTAGGAACAGGGCCACTTTAATAAAAATATATAGATATTGAATCCCTCAGCTTTTGAGCTATTGATAATGGTTGCAATTGTCTCTCATGAAGTCCTCTAAAACCTTGGTGCTCCCACAAACCTCACATCCTGCAACATATATTGCGATGTTTCCTCCAAGACAGCCCATCACTAAGTTCTTTGAATCAGCTGTATCACTTTATTCTTTCCAGGGATTCTTGATATACTTACATCATGGTGCTCGCATATGACCTCCAATCTTAAAGGACCTTCTGGCACATAAAAACAGCCTTTCCATAATAAACTGTCCTTTTTCAAGTAATCATTTTTGTATCACATAGTGTCTAAGTTTTGAATATAACCATTTTTCACTTCCTGACAGAAAGCATCAGAATTCTGAACATCAAAAACTTATCCCCATGGCCCAATATTACCAGATTCAATAATCATGCAACGGGAACCTTAGTCTTTAGAAGCACCTGTGCATTAAACTCAGAAATTTTCCCTTCTGCAGGTATCATTTCAGACGACAGGTTAGGGAAACTGGTGCCTCATTGAATTCCACAGGGCTGTAACTAATGTCTAAGTCATAATTCGCCTGAGTAAATGCCCATCTGGCCTGACGCTGACTTAATTGCCGTGGAGTAAAAAAGAAATTCAAGTTCTTATAGTCTGTCAAAACTTTCTTTGGGTACTTTTCCCCACACAGTTACTGGCGCCAGTGCTTTAGACATTGACAAAGGCCAACATCTCCTTGTCATAGAAAAGATAGTTGCATTCCTATGAGATAAATTTTTTGGAATAGTAGGCTATGGGATGTAGCCTACTGTCCTCCCCTCTTGCAATAAAACCCTCAAGAACATATCCTAAAGCATCAGTCTTACCACAAATGGATTATCATAGTTAGGCATGGATAACACTGGGGCAAAGTCAAATGAGTCTTCAATCCAGAAAAAGATTTTCATGCCACTGGGACCATTTGTATGGAGCACTTTTTGATGTGAGCCATGTTTGAAGTAACATAATAGAAGAAAAATAATAGTAAATGCTTGCAAAAGTTTGCCAAGCCTAAGTATCTGTGAATATTCTTTCTGCTAGTCAGTGTAAGCCAAGCTCTAATGGCATCCAACATTCTTGGTGCCTTTATGAACCCATTTTTACATACAATATATCTAAGCAATACATTTTCTTGTTCAAACTGATACATTAAAAGAAACAGGAACTTTATACTCCTGATATTTTTCAAAGACTAATTGCAAATGACAAAGATTGTCCTCTAAAGATATACTATACACCAGAGTATCATCCAAATAAACCACACTAAACTAATCCATGTACCCTCCCCAACACAGTATTGATCATTTAATGGAATGTGCTAGGTGCGTTGCATAATTCAAATTGCATGACAAGGTATTCAAACAACCCAAACCTTGTCTTGAATGCCATTTTTTCCATTCATCACCTTCCATAATCTTGATCTGGTTAAATGCACCCTGCAGGTCCACCTTTAAAAAGATAGTTGCCCAGAAAGCTGATTGTTCAAGTAATCAGCATCAGGAAAGTAGTAATAAAACTTAGTGATAATATCATTTAACTTCTTGTAGTTTATGAATAGACGCAAACCACAATCTTTCTTGCTTACAGATAAAAGTGGTGATGAACATGGGGACTGGGATACTCAAATGAAACACTTTACTAACATAATGTCCATGCACTCATGTAACGCCGCCTGTTCCCATTGGTTGCAACAATATATTGGTTCATGAGGAGGCTGCTTCCCCTTTATAAGATCTATTGCATGATCAAAATGGCTGTGGGATGGAAATAGCTTCGCCTCTTCTTTGTTAAGCACTGAAGACAACGCTTTAAGGTATTCTGGAATTGTTCTTTAAAATATTAAAAATGGAAACTTGGGTGATTTTGAGCATACAACCATAGATACAAGACTTTACTCAACGCCCAATCTTCACGCTTACCATACACATTAATTGTAACGTTGTTTCTGCCATAGTTATGCTGAAGCTCCATCTGGACTAACTAAGGAAAACAAAGAATTAAGGGCTGGGGTGTACTCTTTAGAATCCAGAATTCAAACTCAAATTTAGGGAACCTATATCAATAAATATGTGATAGCACAGCAGTAGGCAACTGACTGTTCCCCATTTCCCAGGGTTATGATCAGTAGCTTAGTCGCAATTTCCACTCACAACTGCTTTATCATATCTTCTGATATAAAGTTCTTGAAAGCCCCACTATCCAGTAAAGCCTCATATAAATTATAAAAGTTTTTCCCACTTTCAAAATTACAGGAAAAACAGGATAAGGGTAAGATTTATATTTAATGCAGTTGTGACTGATGAAGACTTCCATTTCTTTGGGTATTAGAACGCTAAATTCCCAGGATTATGATAAAGGTAACAGAGTCCTTCATTCAAGTGACGTTGATATTCTCATGGCTCATTTTAGATTTGTTTTTGAAAGAAGGTCAATGCCACATGGGAGTTCTTACCATAGCCAAATTTTAGTGATTCTTAGCAATTTTTAAAGCCATTGTAAAGGGGTGGTGTTTAATTAAATCTTCTAAGAGGCTTCCTAAACCTTGTCTGAAGCAAAGAGCACTCATTTCTTCATCTAATTCTGTCTTCTGGAGGAAATCCAGAAACTTCTGTGTATATACTTCAGCAGTTTATCCTTCCAGATGAAATTCATCAAAGCCATACTTGCCTTTATGTTGGTATTAGCAGGAGTTGCCACTTCTAACAATCGACTTTTGAACTCTTCATAGTTAGCGCACAAATTCTCAAGTTCTTACAAAGCTTTGGTAAATCAACTCAGAGCGTCATCAGATAGTTGAGAACCCATTGTCATAACTTTCCATGCATCATCTGGGTAGATATCTGGTTAGGCTTTAAAATGTGCCACAACAATGTAAGTCTCCTTTCATTTCAGAGTATTTTAATCTCTCATTCAAGGGAACCATAGGGTAATTCATGGACATGTGGTTAACTGAAGTCACTGTCTACACTCAATTATATCCTAAGACTTCTTTATAAGTATTTTCATCTTGTTTTAAATGGGGAAAACATCTGCATCAATAGATGGTAGCTTTATATCAGTAATGCGAATATCAAAGTTCCTAATAAAAATGCAATGGGGCAGAATTGGTGAAAGCTGGCAGTTAAATTGTCAATAATTATGTGTATCATTGACCTGGTTTGGGGCAGCAAACCGTGATATAACATGATTAAGGCTTTGAACCAGTATGATAAGGACACTAGATGCATCCAAGTACAATAAATGAGGAATATACTAGAGTTTGAGGCATCACAGATAAGTTTTGTAAAGAGAAAGGTTAAATAAATACTTAAAGTTTTAGGGCAGTAGATCAGTATTAACATCGATTTAGAAGATAGTTTGGATATTAATTTCATCTCACAGAAATACTTTATTGACCACAAAGCTTTTCCAATATTATGCCTTAGTTATATATGCCTTTCCACTCCTAGAACTTACTCAAGCTTAGTTTTTTTGTGTAGTGATACTTTTACACTTCTGATCTTATTCAATTCTGCTTGCATATGTTTTCAAAGGTAGTTGGAATCATACTCTTTGCAAATTAATTTGTTATTCAATTAACTGACTCAATCTTATTGGAATTTGAATTTTAGCTCATAAATAATTGAAACCTTATTTAGGTAATCTTTGATATGAAATTAATCAGTATAACTTCACCACATAATTTCCTATTTGATGGATAATACCTTGATTATCTGGAATCCCACTCATGTTAGACTTTTCACTGACAAGCGCTATGATAACCAATATTATATATGGATAATATGGGTCTGACATATAGGGTCTATTGGGAAGGGGAAGTGGCTGCAAACTTCATGGAGAACTTGAACTAGGTTTTATCAATCATCACAACTGTCCCATTAGTTTCAGGATGGTAAAGGACAACAAGAACCCTTGATATATGAGCTCATTCAGTTTAGGGATTACTATGGGGTAAAGTTGGTAGCGTAGTCTGTTAAAATGACCTGCGGGCACCAGAGTCAGTGGATAATGTATTCCATAATGGACTTATTAGTAATGACAGCTCTGACATTTAATTTGGACTTATCTTGACCCAAATAGGGAAGTGATTGATGGCTAAAACGATGCATCAGTGGCTAAAGTTGCTGACAGGTAAGGGACCAGTAACATTGATTGATATTGTGTACCAAGACAATTAGGATTGACTAATTGATAAGAAGTGTAGGTTTTAAGGGCTGCTGTGACTGACATTCTTTAATTTGTAACAAAATATACTATATATTAAATCACATAGGCTCCTAGTGGTAACTCTGTTGAACTTAATTCAATTTCTTGTTCAACACACCATGGCTAATGCCCCAATGAGGTTGCATAACAATTAATTATCATTTAGATTGAGACAGATACACACCTTTGACCATCACTTCCAATTTTTCAAGGAGTACTATTCTTGATTTCCATGCTTAACAATAGTCCATATAAGATGTGTCTAATAGTATGTTTCTCGTCATTGTAACTATGGAAAGTAATTTTTTCATATAGATTATCCACAAAAGGAGATAAGGCTGATAAATTAGGTAACCTGGAGAATGCATCTAAATTTTTAATAATAAGAGTTAAATTGCTGTATCACTTAATAGTTGTAGGCTTAAAGCTTTAACGCCCACCTAGAAAGCTGACCTTCAGGTCCTTTTATATCTTTTGAGCCATTGAAAGGAGGCGTTGTCAGTGACAGCCTGATATTTGGTTCCATGGAAGTAAACGCGGAATTACTTACATTCTAAATAGTGGCCAACATTCATTCTCAGTAAATGTATAGTTCCTATTATGCTTAGTGAGTGCACAACTGCAAAAGGCAACTGGATGTTCCTCCCCATCTTCGTCAAGTTGAGATAGAATAGCTCTAATTACAGTCAAGTATGTATCATATTGCACAATAAAGGGATGCTCAAATGTGGTAGTGTAGCACTTGCGCCATGATTAACGCCGCTTAAACTTCTCAAAGGCATCTTCACACTATGGAGACCATTGATAAAAACCCTGTTCTAAGTATTTTGAACAAAAGATATTGTTGGGATGTAAGGGGTACTAATCCACTTGTCCTTTGAGAAAGAAGCCTGTTTACCAAAAGTCCTGGTAGAAGGATATGAAAAAGGTTTACCTTAAAATATTAAAGTCTTCAACCAAATTAAACTCCTAGGCTGGCAAAACAAATGATGTCATCACTATAAGAATAGCAGAAAGACAAAATGTATGGCAAAAGGAGTGACTTAACTAATTTAATAGTTGAAGGCTTAAAATATGTGGCAAAAGGTTGTTGATCTGCAAAAAGATATTTTAATAGGAGAAATTCTCACACTATTTTTAGTATTAGGAGGCTAAAAGTGAGATTAGAGAGATATCAGGATAGGCAGAAGTTAAATAAGCAGAGGGAAGATAAGTAGAAGGTAGATAATTAAGTTGCTAAGTGATAGCAGTAATCTAGCTTAGTTTCAAACCTCAGCTTTGATTTTCAGTAACATAATAATAAATTTTAAATTAGATAATAATGTTTAAAGTATTCAAGTGCCAGTATTTTTAGGAATTACCAAGCGCATCCAAGCTAAGATCTATACCTAATAAACTATTTCAGGGATTCTGTGACATTCTGGTTAATTTTGTTGAGCTGTATTTGATTGACTTTTCAGATCAGGTTTGGACCCCAATATTGGAAGGTTTAGGTAAAATTAATCAGGGATTATCCCCAATAATAATTCTGACACAACCTTTAAATTGTAATTAAATCTTATCATCCAGTTTGATCAGATTTAAAATTGAGACAGAATGTTGACAATGCTCCCTTCTAGATCTTGGCATAGGGGTACAAAAGGCTGGGTTAAATCTCTATGCATTTGATTCAAGCCTATACTATGGTCAACCTCCATCTTGACTTGTTTTTTAACAGCCTCAACTTGTTTGTCTTCCAGGATATTAGGCTTTGACAGCTTTAGGGCTAGTTTCTTATTTTTTTTTAAAAAGCTCAGAATTGTGAAGTTTAGTAAATTAAACTGTTGGCTATTTGTTTGGTCAAAATACAGGTTTCTGAATCATTGCAGCTTAATGATCAGTTTGGTTATTCTGGAAGTTTTGAATTACACTTCCAATGGGGCAGGTTTTCTCTTGAAGTTACTTTGTTTAAATTCTCCAAAAAGCGACAATTAAAGTAAAAACAGGTTATAATTTGACCTGAACTTTATTATCAAAAGGATGGAATATTTATAGGTTTTGTAACGGTTTGGGATCTGTTTGATCTAATTAATCGTTTAGCAATTGAATCTTCTATCCCTTGATTGGGATGAGACTGATTTTCCTTATTAGCCTTGATAAATTTTGATAGATTACTCTCTCCTTCCAATAGAGCTAGGGGAATTGATAAAGTAGAATTTTCAGAATCATGAGAATTTGGCAAAATCCTGACACTTCCCCCCTCAAGATTTAATCATAGAGGTGGTTGAATTTGTAAATATCTGGGATAATTTGGTTTATTACTATACCAGTATCCACATGAACAATCAAGTAATCTAATTTTTTTTTGAGATATAACTCAATATGGACCAGACCGGTTGGTTCCTAACTTCTCTGTACATCCACCAGGCTGAGAGTGATAATAAATAATGAAATCCCCAAATTTGATACTCAGGTAAGGCGGGTTTATGCTGGTTACTTCTTTGGGTCTCCTTCTGTGTAGATATTTCAAAAGATTTCATGGCTTGAGCTTGAAGACGAATAATTTCATCAGCCAGATTTTATAATTAAATCAGAGTTTTTGGGTATACTTTCTTAAAATATGACTTAGTAACTAGAATGGACTGATGGATCTCGCCCATATATGAATTTGAGAGGTGACAACTTGATGATCCAATGATAACTTATTTGATAAGCAAATAAGGCACTTGGCAAGTAGAAGTTCCACTGAGAGGGATCAGTAGAAGCCATCTTCCTTAAAATTAAGACTAGAGTTCCATTGACTCGTTCAATGGCTCCATTCATGGATGTATTATAAGGAACAACAAATTTGTTGGGTAGTATTAAATATCTTGGATAAGTCTTGTAAAAGTTGAGAGTTAAAATTAGTCCCATTGTTGGACATAAGGACTTTGGGATACCCATGTTGGGTAATGATGTGTTGGTAAAGGAACAGCGCAGTAGTCTTAGCAGAAGGGGTGGCAATGGAAATGGCCTCAACCCACTTAGTGAGGTGATTGTCATAATATTATACTAATGGCCAAGTAATCCCTGAGGAAAAGGGCCTACAACATCAATGCTTACCACCTTAAATGCTTTAGTCAGTGGAATAACTTGATGTTGATAAGTAGGGTTGGTGGCTCCATGGCTTTTACAGACAAGACATGAGTTAAGGGTCTCTCAAATGAATCCAGTCATGTTATTCCAATAATACTGAGTTTTCAACCATTATTAAGTTTTCTTTAGTCCGCTGTGACCTACTTGTTCATGTTCCTCCATAACAGCATGATATCTCAAATTTGGGTGCAAAAAGGGTAACCATTTATACTTTACCTGTTTATACAAGGCTCCTTCTTGAATCATGGTATCTTTGGTGATATTCTTTAAAAAAGCTTGATCCTCTTCATATTCTCAATCCCACAATTCCAGACGTCCAATCAGATTATATAGGCGTTCTTCCTTTCCCAGATCTAATGTCAGTATAGGTAGTTGGGACAGACAATCAGCATTTTAATGTTTAGCATCCAAACAATGCACAATTGAAAATTGAAATTTTATAATCTCAGAGCCCAACGGGCCAATCTCCCATCAGGATCCTTCATATTTTGCAACCATCTTAAAGAAGAATGTTTGGTAATAATGGTAAAATGATTACAATATAGGAAAGGACAGAAGTGCTTAATAGCTAAAATCACTGCCAAGCACTCCTGCTCCACTACAATGTAGCTTCTTTAAGCCTTGGACAAATTTTTTCTTTAGAAAGTAACAGAAAGATTATTTTTCTCTGCATCACATTGGGATAAAATTGCTCCAATAGCGACATTACTGGCATCAGTATATAAGAAAAAAGGCTTATAAATTGAGGATGAAATAAAAACAGGTGCCTTAGTCAAAGCCATTTGTAGGGAATTGAATATCTGTTCCTGAGCTGAGCTCCGCTCAAATGGCACCCCTTTTTGTAACATATGGAATAATGGCTCGGCCATATCAGCAAACTTGGGTATAAATTGTCAATAATACCCAATCATGTCAAGAAAGACTTGGATATCCCGCATGGAGGTTGGAGCAGGCATTCTTTGAATAGCTTGAATTTTGGATGAGAGGGGTTGAATCCCATTAGCAGATACCTGATGTCCTAAAATTCTATTTCATTTTGAAAGAATAAACATTTGGAAGGTTTGATCTTTAGGGAAGAGTTCCAAATTCAGTTAAAAAATTCTTTCAGATGACCCAAATGTTCGTTAAATGTCTTGGGAAGCATGGTAATATCATTCAGATACAAAAACACAAGTGAGTTTTAAATATCATAAAATTCCATCCATGGCCCGTTGAAAAGTTGATGGCACATTACTTAATCCTTGTGGCATGCAGGTTCGTTCAAATAGACCTTCACTGGATATTAAGGCACACTTAGCTCGATCTTCTGGGGATAACTAAATTTGCCAGTACCCACTGGTTAAATCCATTGCAGGAAATAAGTCAAACTAGCCAACAACCAAAAAGAATCATCAATTTGAGTTAATGAATAACTATCTCAATGGGTAATAGCATTAAATTTATGATAATCCATAACCACGCGATGGGAACCATCTTTTTTCTTAATTAACAACAAAGGAGAAGCCCAAGGACTGTTGGAGGGTTTCAATAGTCCAGCCTCCAATTTGTTGCAGTTCTTTATAACTTGGGCTTCTTCTACTTAAGATTTTCAATAGGGTTTAGCACAAATAGGAAGATGATTTCCAGTTTCAATAGAATGCTTTACCCCTTTCATTTTCCAAAATTGTAAGTATGCTTGGCAAAAATGTCGGAGTATTCTTCTAATAATTGAAGTACTTGTCTCTCCTGTTCCTTAGTGAGGTGTTTTACAATTGCAGGCCCCACAGTAAGAATTTCCTGATTACTTTCTAACCCAAAGTCTTATAAGCTTCCAAAAGGGTTAACATCATAGATTTGAGATAAGAGTAATAACTTGACATAAGCAATGAAATGGTTTTGATCTACCTTTATGGTTCATTGGTAAAGTTTGCCAATAAAACAGATAACAAACTAGAATAAGCATAATACAATACTCCAGGACAAGGAAAGATTTCTTTAGAAGAAGGGTTGAAAAGGACTTGTACTTTTAACAAATGTCCTTTGGGAATAAAAAAATGCAATGAAGTATTAATAATTAACTACAATTTTGGTGGAATAAATAAATTCTCAGGGGAGAAAATAGGCATCCCTTCTTCGATATCTTCTGAAGGAGGGGGTAATTTTACATGCAGGTCTCCAACATGATATTGAATAGAATAAGATCTTTTATACCCCTCCAGCAGATGCAACCGACGTTTGGTATGAGCAGGTTTGAATAACAGTAAAGGAACTCTATACCCCAAAAAGGAAAGTGATGACTTGGGATAATTAACAATTTCATCAAATTCCTGCAAAAATTGAGTTTCCAAAAGTAGGTTGTAATTTAAATTGTTGAGGACAATAACAGGAATTGTAAAAGTTAACTTCCCAATCTTTAGAGTAAGTGCCAAAAAAGCTCCAATTGACCAAGTTTCTGAGGTCCCACAGTGCCATATTCTTAAAAGTGGGAAATATTGGGCATTAACTTGATTCACTTAATAAATTTTTTTATGAGACAACGTTTACTGGGGATCCAGTGTCAATGATAGCCTTAGCATCGACTTGATTCACTAGAAAGTGAATGCGTGTAATGGTGTTTCCAAACTGAGAGGTTAAAGCCAACAAGGAGGGCAAGGAATAGGAGGAATGTTCATCTTTATTATACCCCACAGGGCTTCAAAGTTCTTATTGCATATTCATATCATTATCAATGTGAATAATCTTATTGTGTTTATCCTTTTTCTTTCTCCCATCAGCTTCTTTCTTATAACAATGATCCTCAGAATGGAAATATTGATGACAGTAAATTACATTGAACCGCTCTAGTATTCTCAGGCACAGCCTAAACTCTAGGGCAACTAGGCCTTGTAAAATTGTAAACTTGAAGATTTTCAGGAAAATTGATGAGGCAATTCCAACAAGGCCTCCTTGGTGTCTTATACACTTCTGAAATTCTTCTTTACGCTAAGAAGGTAAACTTGAATCTGAGTTCTAGAAGTAAAAGCAGACATTACTGCAGTAATTGCATCATCCAAATTTAGCTGACCACAAGCTACCAAAGTCTGAGACTCCCAATAGGACTGACGAGCAAGATCTTTGATAGATTCATTCTGGTGAAGCTGTATACCCATAAAAGCTTGTTTTTGAGAGGATAAGGTTTGCTCACTCCCAAATTTTTTGATTAGCGCTTCTTTGACCTGAGACCAAGTAGAGAAAGTCATCAAGTGGGGTACCATGATATCCTGGGCCAAGCAATTGAGGCAAATAGGCAAGTAATTCATTTTTAATGATCCGTGGCCTCACTTAAAGCCTTCTCATATAGATAGATGAAGGAGATAATGCTATCTTCCCTAGGAGAGTACTTGTCTTTAAGTACTGGCTTGAAACTCATTGGAGCATTGGAACTAAAAACATGCACTACAGGGTGTTCAAATTGAGTGGAAACATAAGAGTTGGAGTACAAATCTTGGGAGAAAATTTTGGATAAGTCCCAACAGTCTCAGTACAAATTTCACTAATCCATCATTTCAAATCAGCATGGACCACTTTTTCATCCAACTGATGAGGTAATTCATAAATTTGCTCCTGCTGTGCATTATACTTAGATTTCAGTGTTTCAATTTTTTCTTGGAGCATCTTGCCTTTTGATTCATAGATTTAAAACAGGATGTCTGTGTCCTTTGCCCATTTACCCAGATTACTCAATTTGTCAGATAAAGACTGAAGCGACAAGAGGGGGTCAAATAGTTACCCCATCAGGTGTTAAGTTACATCCCTGGCCACTTTGTAAAATTGATCACGTAAATGATCCATCATGCTCAATAAAGAGTCAATTCGTTGAAGGGATCCTGAATGCCCATCAGTACCCAGGGCCCCCCAAGGTCCATCCGCGCCTGGTGGTCCACAGGGCCCTTCAATCCTGGGGGGTCCATGAAGCCCATCAACGCCAGGAGGTCCACATGGACCTACGCTCCCAGGTGGACCATGAGGTCCTTCAACCCACAGGAGGACCCATAGCTCCTGAGGTTTTCTCTACTTCAATGACTCAGGATTGGATTCCAGAGTACAATTGCTCAAATTGGAAAAGATGATTTTTGATTTCTTCTTCCATTGATTGACTACACACAGAGAGTTGGGAAATTCCCTCTTTCCACTCTTACTGAAAACCTGGACTCTCTTTGGAAATTGTAATTAAACAAAACTGGACATCCCATGGTCAAGCTGAATAAGCTGTTGATGTATTTCATTAAAAAGAGTCCAATTATTGATGATGGCATCTCAATTATCTCTGCTAAACTCAGAGGCAGATTTGAAAAACTCAGTAACATAATTATTCAAAAACTGGAGTCCTTCTATCAGATTTAGCATCCTTTAATGATGCATTCCCACTACTGGTAATAAATGGTAAAATGTAGGGTGTACAAGATGATGAGGTATTTCTTTGTGCCAACTCATGGCATTTGATAGGTTTGCAACACTTCATGCAAGATAGAGGGTACAGCATTAGAATGAGATTGAGTGGAACAAATTTTAGAAATTAAGGCTCCCTCAAGCATTTGATTAATATTATTTTTAAAACCTCAGGATGGATTTGAAAGTTCACTGTAAAGCTTAAATTAATATTAAAACTCCAGTTTGGCACAGAATTCCAACGTGGATGGTACTCTTGGGATTTCGTTTCTAGTTGAATGGACCCATCATAAAATGCTGCCTTTCTCATGGTCTTGAGCTTCTTCAGGAGAAAATTGAGAATCCATATTATTAATAGACGTTTTCCTGGTGCGTAACTAAGAGTGCTCCCTATAGTGAGCACCACTCTGAAAGTTTTGAATTACACTTCCAATGTGGCAGGTTTTCTCATGAAGTTACTCTGTTTAGATTCTCCAAAAAGTGACAAATTAAAGTAAAAACAGGTTATGATTTGACCATATCTTCATTATTGGAAGAGTGAATTATTTATAGCTCTTGTAATGGTTCAGGATCTGTTTGGTCTAATTAATCATTGAGCAGTTGAATCTTCTATCCCTTGATTGGGGTGAGACTGATTTTCCTTATTAGCCTTGATAAATTTTGATAGATTACTATCTCCTTCCAATAGATCCAGGGGAATTGATGAAGTAGACCTTTCAGAATCAAGAGAATTCAGCGAAATCCTGATAGTTAGCTTTGGGATTGGAATGGATGATTTGCATTTAAAATCGAAGTCACCACCATAAGTATGATTTAAGCTATGGAGTTTAAATTTGGATCATTGAATATTTTTGATTTCCCATAAATTTCGCTGAGAATGAAAATTGATGTTGGAGTAAATCAGCTGATCATATTAGAAACTCATTTCATCTTTTAATTGGTTGGATCATATGGTTTTGTTTAAAATTATCAGCCAACATCCCAAGCCAGTGTTGGTTCAGGCCAAGACAGGAATTGGCGAAAGTATTTATTTTGGGTTTCAAATTAGGTGAATTAGCTTTAAACGAGATTTGGCGCCAAAAATCATAAGTTAAACCCTCATTATTCTGATTTAACTTGTTTGAATAATTTAACTTGATTTGTATATTATTTCTGGCCAATTTCACCCATCCTTGGATGGAAGTGGGTTGGCCATTAGTTGGGGTACTGTAAACATCAGAGTCAGGTGGTTTGGCTTCTAACTCAAGGTGGTTATGACTTTCATAAGGGTAGAATTATAGATTTTTGGTTCAAATAGACCTAGTAATTGACTGGATCCACTGGATTTTACTTAGTATTGTAAATTAAAAAATTCTTGTTAAATAGATTGGGCAAATAGGCAATATATTGCAACGTTCTTTTTGGCTAAGTCAGTTGTTTTCATTTTAAAATTTAGTTAAAATTTTAAAATTTATATTAAAACTGGCTGAATAGTTAAAATCCTTGATTTCCAACCTATTTTCAGAAGGTGTATCGTCATAGGTTAGGTAATGATAGGGAAATACAGATCCAGCGTGAACTTAGGAATTGGCATTGTAGAATGTTGTTTGGTTGGGTTTGATTGTATATCAAAGTTTTTAGTGGCTAGTTTGAGTGGTTTCATTTTAAAAACAATTGGTTGGATATTAATGGTTGAATTTCCAAATCCTGGTACTGAGGCAAATTGGCATCTCAGGTCATTTTCATCCAGCTATTTTCAAGTAAGATGATTACCTATTAGTTAGGTGAGAGGTTTCCCTAATTTTCCCTGGATTTTTATCTCAGTTAGCCCCATTTTGTAACTTGATCCCCATCACCAAAAGGGATTATTGTGACTCGATTTTTAGTTGAAGCCTTTAAAGCAGTTGTAACCTTGAAAATAGAGTTAGGATAAGATACAGGGGTAGTATAGTGTAATTTGGTTTTGAGGGCACTTGGCTTGGCTAGCTTGAGCAAATTTTGGAATTTTGGGAGCATCAGCCAAGGTATTGATTCAGTTGCTCTATCTTTGGAACAGCGAGGAGCATCAGTGCAGAGAGATGAAGAGGGCGCCGAGGCATTTGGTTCAGTTAGCCCATCTAATTGGTTGGGATTAACTTGAACAATTCCAAGTTTGATCAACTTGTTACAGATTTCATTAGAGACACTTGGGTAACACTGATGATAGCGCTTAGTAAGATGCTATAACTTATTGTTATGAATATAACTAAATTCATCAAAAAATTCTAAGGTCAAAGTTAGATATTCTTCATCTTCATCACTACTTTCTGCTAGTTGAAAGGAAGCTTATGTTGCATATTGATATATAGATTAAAGCTTCATTTCACTGTAGCATACATCATGCATCCATTTTATTTTACAGCTCTCTTCTTCCATTCTCTCCATCGTCATTTTGAGTAAGCCATATTAAATGTTTTTCAGGGGTTCTATAACTTCCCTGATAGTTGAAGCTAAAAAAACTGCCATTGATAAAGCCTTTCTATATTCTCATATGGCATTTGGTGGAAAGGAGTTAGAGGGAACATTGAGCCATTATTAGTTGTTGAGGGAATTATCACCTATAAGTATAGCTCATAAGGAACCTGGCAGTAAATACCAGTATTCTTAAAAATTTCTGGGATCTTGGGGTGACCTGTCAGGTAGCACCAGTTTTGTCAGGACATAGGGGGTGTTAATCCACTTGTACTTTGAGAAA
This sequence comes from Massospora cicadina, assembly GCA_022478985.1. NCBI lineage: Eukaryota > Fungi > Entomophthoromycota > Entomophthoromycetes > Entomophthorales > Entomophthoraceae > Massospora > Massospora cicadina. The sequence goes on from JAKSZP010008288.1 coordinate 49,600, forward strand.
GAGGCCAAGATACCTGAAGTCCTGGGTGAAGGATACAGAAAAAGTTTACTTTAGTAATTAAAGTCTTCACTCAAGGGAAATAACTACTAGATTGGTGTATCCAAGTGACGTTGTCACTATAAAAATAGTGGTAAGCCAAAATATATGGCGAAAAAGGAGTGTCCTCACTAAATCAACAGTGTAAAAAATATGTGGCAAAAGGTTGTTGATATGCAAAAAGATATTTTTTTAGGAGAAAGCCTCACACTATTTATAATACTAGGAGGCTAAAAGTGAGATTATAGAGGACTCAGGATAGGCAGAAGGTAGATAAGAAGAGGGAAGATAAGTAGAAGGTAGATAAGTAAGTTATTAAGTGATAGCAGCAATCTAGTTTAGTATCAACTCTCAGTTTCAATTGTCAGTGACACCATTTTAAATTGTAAAACTAGAAATTATATTTAAATGGACTAAGTGCCAGTTTTTTTTTGGGAAACTACAAAACGCATCCAAGCCAAGATCTATACCTAATTCGCTAATTTAGGGATTCTGTGACATTCTGGTTAATTCAATTGAACTGTTTTTGATCGCCTTTCCAGATCATATTTGGACCCCAATTGAAAGGTTTATAAAAAGTTAATTGGGGAGTAGACTAACAATAATTATGATCCTATCTCCCAAATATGAATAAATCCCATCAACTATTTTGCTCAAATATAAATTTGAGACAGAAGCCTGAAAGTTATTATACTATAGTCAACCCTTTAATAAACTGATGATAGTATCCTGCCACTCCTAAGAGCACCTGCACATCCCATTTTTGAGACTATCATATAGTTAAAAGATTCAAGTTTTTGAATTGGAGCATATTTTTTGAGTATCAAAAATTTGCCTTAGGTATTCTATCTAGGTTTTAAAGATTTAAAACTTTCTTGGTTTGACCTCAATTAAACTTTGCTATCTGTTTTACCACCTAGTGCTAAGTAATAATTTCATGCTATCTGTTTTAATACTATTAACAAGTGAAATAGAAGTTATGCAAAGGTTTAGTATAACACGTTAATATTGTTAAAATACTCTAGGACATAGCTTAATTTTAGGTCACCAAGGATGGTGTCCATTGCTCTCGGGAAGATAATGGGCATGTTGAAAAGGCCCCTGGGGCATGTGCGTTGGTTATATAATCCCTAGGACGTATTTATCTAAGATTTCTACTGTTCTTACTTAGCAGATCAACTTACAGTAAACACTGATGGGATCTAGGGCAGTAAATCATCTCACACATCTAATTGGTCAAGAACAGCATTAATTTGTGATAGGGGTTATGAATATTTTTTAGTAATCTTACTTAAAAATATCAATCATCAACAAATTAGGTCCATCCCTTTTCTTTTACAATAAGTATGGGAATGGCTCAAGGGCTGCTATATGGAACAAAATTTCTTTGGTGCAAAAGTTAATTGGGTATTTTTATACAACTTCATTGTTGGCTCTGATATGCCATATGGATGAAAACTTATAGGCCTAGCATCCATGGTGTCAATGTAATGTTTAATTCTTTAGTAAAAATCTAGGTCATTCTCTTAGCATCAAATTTATGGGCATACTTGTACAATAAAGCTAAACAATGATCTTTTTGTTCCTCTGTTAATCCCTCAAGATGATCTCATGTGATTATTGTGCATGCATACTAAATTAGATCAAGCATTACAAACTTTAATTCTCCATAGCCTTTGATTGACTGAATATCTTCTGTGGGTACTAGATGCTACTAGAAAGTTTTCTGTCCCTTCTTCAGGATAATCTTATGGGCATTAAGTTGACCAGAAAAACGCAATTTTTTTTTGTGGCCAGGGGTGACTAAACCATGTGCATCTTGGTTCTTGATCCTTAACCTTTCCCATGAGGAGTAGACCTCTCTTAGTATCCTTTTGGGTAACTCAAAATACATTGATGTATACAACTTATTGCTCCCCCAGGATGCATTTAACAGCTCATAGATGCTTGCAAGGGGTTACCTTGGAATTTGGAATTGTTGAAGGGAGGGGACTGATTTCATGTCAAACTTGCTGATAATGGATGAAGATTACCATGTTAGTATTGGTTACATTGATAAAATCATTGTGATTAGTGAAGGGAACCTTATCAACCCAAGAGTAATGTGAAGAAAACAACTGAGCATTTATCTAAAAACTTACTCATAATAGTCAAGGACAGACTTATAGTATCTGAGGAAAAAGGTACCAATTAAGTAGTGATAGTTGCTGCTGGGAAAAATTATAAAAGGGCACTAATTGTATTGAATCAAACCTCATCAGGAAAGTGCTATAGGCTTCATCACTGATGGTACCTTAAGGACCAGCCATTCCATATTGTTGGCTTTGGGCCACATCAGGAGAGATCTTTAGTTTCTCTATTAAACTGACTTGAGATTACATTAACCAGAGCATCATTATTAGCGCTTCCATATACTTAATATTTAAAGGTATAAGATATAAGTGCAATCATAGAAGTAGTTGAGCTCACAATTTGTGTAGGGATGACGGAAATATCAACTTAATTACAGTAACAATATCTTTAAAACATCAGGTAAGTGGGTACTAAGGTCTCCAGAGGCAAGGGCATCTTATCTAATTTCAAAGTTGGTAGGTCGTTAGATTCCTTGGGATCACCAAAATGGGCTCATTCTGCAATTTGAGTAGCATATAATTCAAAAATAATTTATTGGCCCTCCTACTTACTCTCAGAGCATTGACTTTGGGTTACAGCTAATACTTTTTGAAGTAACGTTGTTGTAAGATAAGTATTGTTTTGGTTAAACTTAAATATTGCTTTAAATGTGGGATAGATGAGTGTCCAACAATAGAGTATTACTCCTCTATTTTCAATTCCTTTTCCATGGTTCTCGTCATCCACATGAGAATCAATATATTCAATGTTGGGTTGCTTCCTTAGGCATTTGGTGACATAATGTTTCTTGGAATCACAAATCCACAAGTTCACTTAATGACTCCTCGTTGAGGCATGTTATTTGCAAATTGTGTATGACTGGCTCCCACAAATATTTTTGTATTAACCAAATGTTAATTGGAACAATTTTACGCTAGTCTCTACATTAGGCGGCCCAAAAGTGATCTCACAACATCTCAAGTACTTAATCATAACTGGAGTGTCTAAATCTTTTTATAAAGCAGGTAACCAGGAATTGATGTAACTTAAGGTGATACTTAATAGCATTTTGAAGGTCAATCTTTATGCAAAGTCTGCTATCACCTTTTACCTCAACAGAACATAAGCCTCATGATAAAAATAATCAGCAAACTCAGTAAATGGTTTTACTTTTTTAGAAATGAAGAGTCATAAACTCAGCCTTTTAGATGATCATCTTTTAAAAAACTACAAAATTCTTGAAAAACAACACCTTTGACATCCACAAAGCTCCAGTTGTCTTCAAGAATATAATGAATGATTGGACTTTAGCTTTGTTAATATGGGAAGTTTATCATTGTGGTCACCTTAAAAAGATTTTCTGCTCCATGTATGTTCATCTTGATCATCTTTAAATTGACTGCGCATTTACATGATAATAAAACTTGAGAATATTAATTGGATTATTATACTTGAAAGGCAAAAATGATAATCTAGTGGAAGAGGTTCAAAAGAGTTTGAGATAACTCTACATGAGTCCAGGACTGTTAGATTCATTTTAATGACTATGATTTTTAAGCTGGAGCACCCAAGGAATGAGGCAAAACCAACATAGCAGCACTCATGGATTGTTAAGGCTGACTGACGTGGCGTTGACATATCCTAAATCTGAAGGTTCTTCCATAAAAAAGTTTAAATCACCATTGATCTGGGGCTCTTAGTTCACATTACCAATGTCCTTCATCTATATTACCCATAACGCATCGCTCCCATGTCGATCAATCCTTCTGTTTACAATACAATTTCTGTTTAGGTTTTTCATTAATGCAATTTCAGCTTTCAAATCGTATATTGAAGACGAGAGTCCAGCATTTTACATTATTTAGCCTTTAATTGCATCCCATAGTTCTCAAGTGATCTGATAGAGGCTGTCATTAATTTGTAGTACATCCCCAATTACTGTAAGGGAGATACAGCCAACCTTATAGGCTTTAATATCATGGTGTATTTTCAGTTAGTGTGTGGAAGTTTCAGTTCCTCCTGGATGTGACAGATGAGGTCATAAGACCTCACTCTCCATTTGACACTATTGTAACCCTAAGCTGAAAGCGATTTACCTCAATTTGTTTGGCGGAATAGGTTGCATTAAATTCCAAAAATGTATGGCTCAAACATTACTAAAGGTAATTTTTTTTCGCTAAGTTTGGGCGTTCTGTTAATAGTGCATGTGAAGCAATAAAAACAAAAAATATATCCCAACAGACTGAACAGTGTCTGACGTTCATATGACGCTGGCCTTTTTACCTGGTAGGCTTAACAGGGCTGCGCTCAAATGGCACATACCAACCATGGCTCTAATGTGGGATAAGGTATGCCAAGTGATCATGCCACACCTGCCTCATTTATTTATGCCTGCCATGGTAAATGAGCTAATGCACTCACACCGGCATAAGGTCCCAGATGGAGAGGGTTCAGGCACCCGCTGGTCCTGGTTGCTCCGGTTTTTCTTGTTGTGACATTTTGATTGTGATGTACTAACGCCATTGTGTCATTCCAGAACTTGGTTTTTTCTCCTTCCACCAACTACACAATATTGATATAATTTTATATAATTATATAAAATGCAATTCCCAAGTGGAATCCAGACATATGTGAGATAAGCTTTTATTTTAGAGAAATAACAAGAAATACAGATGAGGAAAGGGGAAACTGATCCTCAACTAATAAATGTTATTCTAACAAGAGTTACGCAAATTAACAATAACATAGGCATTAAAAGCCTAACAAGTGCCAGTGCTGAGAAACTAGTGGCTATGTTTGGGAGCTTAAATCTTAGCAAATTTTCTACAAAAGAAATATATTTATAAAAAAGAAAAAATGCATTGGCTTGGCAATCAAGTAGATCCAGAAGAGTGGGATTGCACCTATTAGCATAAGGGATTTCCTAAGTCTAACTCTAGGAAATCCCATGTAAAATCGCCAATAATTACACTGGAGGGAATTAGTAGCTTCAGTAGTGCTGCTGATATGTTAAGCAGCCACTTGAATTTCTTGTTAGTACACTGGATGTGCTCTTATACAGACTCAGCCTATTGAGCCTCAGACCACGTGGTGGTAATATAATTTCCGAGATTTGTCTTAAATTATTCACTCCTAGTACCATTAAAGGTGAGTCCTCTCTTATTCATAACTTGAAAATACTTTATTATGCTAAAATTCAGCTGAGTGATCTATCATCTAGCCAATGTGGAATTGATGATTGAGATCATAGTTGGTGTCAACTTCTTTTTCATACACCTCTGGAAGATGAGTTCAAGCTGTGCATGCAGGGATTGCATGGTATCTCCATTTTTGGTTTTTGTTAAACACTTCCATGTTTAAGGAATGGCGTCAAACAATGGTCATTTAAAATTCAAGATGAAATGTGAGAGATACCCGATATTATAATCTCCTAGGTAATTTATGTTGTTAAGGAAAATACTCATCTAGATATAGTTCCTATTATAGACCCCTCATAATGTTGTACTAGATATTCTTAATTGTGTTGATAATTATAATTATAATTTTAATTTTATTCGAGGTGGGCTGACCTGGGGATGATACCGCACCAATTAGGGAAGTGAAGAAAATGGGAAAGGAGGATAAAACCTGGAAAACCTCCATGCGCGGCGTATAATAGGCCAGGAACTCCATGGACCGCCTTTGCTATTTGCTATCTCGGTTTGGGGCATTGGCGCGCAAAACCAACACAGTCAAAATCGTCCCCAACCCAAAGTCCATTACTAGGATTGAACTCGGGAGGCAGTGGTAGAGGGTCTATACTCTACCACTGGGGTATCCTCCCTCTTAATTGTGTTGATAATAAATCAGTGAAAAAGTGAGACTGACAATATCCATATATCTGGAACTTCACATTAAAACTTGGCTTATTTATTTGTATCTGATCACCAGTAAAGGAGTTTAAGTTAAATTATTCAAGTTGATGGGTATAGCTTAATCCAATTTTAGTTCAAGATAACTGCAATGGGCTTAGAAGAGTGACATATAACAAAAGAGAGAGGTTATTTCCTCATCTTTGCTTGGGATTAGGTTCATCTTTCAATATCTAAGTTTCAAAGGTTGACAAATTTTAGCGGGCCCCCTGCAGTGAGAACCACAATGTAATGCGTGGCACATGCACATATTGCACATGTCAAGTTCTTCCTCAGAGCTCTTGATTTTTCTCTGACCACTGGTCCTATGTACCCTGACAAAGTCCCAAGTATCTCCAAACACCAATATAGAAGAGCTACGTGGTATCTTTTTCCTATGACTCCTGGTATAGTAATATTTACTTCATGAACAACGTTCAAATGATAAAGCTAACTTGGGTAATCAGTGATACTTTATTGATATAGTAGTGAGAAATACTCATATTTGACTTCTAAGCCTCAGAACACTGATGTCCTGATTTGTTTACAGTTGGCAGCGCGTACAATGAGTACAATGAGGTATAATAATACTACTTTTAGAAGGAACTCATGAAGGGATGAGGAGCAATGTGTAAGGATTATGGAAATAGAGGTATTCAAATGAGAAGGGCAGACATTAGTACGTGTTTATGACTAATTGCAGGCATTTTCCAAAAAGTGCATGTGATTGCTAACGCCAAAGTGAATGAGGAGCTTAATAATTTGATTAAAGCTAACATTTCATAAAACAACTGGTATCTAAAAACACATCTCATTACCCTCTGAAAAAACAATCTCAAGTACATTCTGTAGAAGTGAAGGGAAACAAAACAGAAATAAAGATTGCCTACTGTCAGGGTCAACGCCAAAACTCCATAGGGTGCTACTGCTAACGCGTCAAGGAGGTGAAAATTGCTTACCAACAATAAGAAAAAGGATCTTCAAATTGGAAAACCCAATATGCCTCTGAATAAACCTATTTTACAGCCTGCTTATTCTGATATTAGTGCCTCTGAGGAGCTTGTGGGAGATATACTGCTTCTTTTGATCATAAATATCATAATCTTGATTAACATTATTATAATCCTTCCCTGATTTCCCTCAAATTGCCCTCACAATCTGAAAGTGTGGCCAAACAAATTGTGGTCAAGTTCCACAATTTTTTTATCCTTTCTGCTATCAACGATGGATCCCCAGGGAATGTTATCATATTAAACCTCATAAATTGCATAATAATTAATATTGACCTACATCAGTATATGGATACAGTACTGCTGAACATCGATGTACCCAATTCAATGGAGATTACTCCTTGATCTTCATCTGGTTTATGTTTATCAATGGTTACATCAGCCATAGCCCTAGATAATCTGCGCTACAAACTACTATTATATACCCACATACAATGAGTGCACCATCATTGTACTTTACTCAAACATATTGTGTCATTATTGGGACTTCAGGTTTCACTGATATTTGAAACCTCATCAGATGTCAAACAGGGTATCAAGGAACAGACATTTCTATCAGAGAAGGACGACTAAGTTAAATGAATAGTATATTACGCACAAGGCACCATGTGTAATTGTCACCAACAATAATCAACAGCCTAAAGGGATACCTATATATGCTTCATAATTAAGTCCAATACACATAACAGCGCAGGGTACTATATATACTCATGTGCATGTAATAAATACTACAGGGGCACCTTCTTTAATGAAGGGATAAAATAATACTCAGTGAAAGAAGTGTTAGAGTGCCTAGGATGATTGAACTCAGCTATGTGGGCTCAATATTGGTATTTATGAATGACCTCACTGTTGACTCTTAAACTGAGGGTACAAACACTAAAGTTGCCTACATAAGTCTGCTAAGGTTTAAAAAGTTGACAGAGTTTGACACTTTGACCTATAACAACCTCTAGCCATAGCTCTACTTGAGGTTTCAATCAGAAGGGCTTTGACCAAAATTTAGCGGAAGAAATTCAGAAAACTAATATAATAATATGCCAATATTTTTAAATAACAAGTGTAAATTTAAGAGGAATAAGGGATTCGTTTACTGCATTGTGTTGGAAGATAAACGCCTATTTGAGATCAACCCCATTTAAAAAAACAAAAAAGCTCAGATTGCTGTATAACTCATAGAGCTAAAGGATTCCAGGTTACTAGTTCCATCCTGAAGCCCTTGGGCCTCTTCTATCTTGTTGATTCACAAGAAGGGTGGCTGTCAACGGGTAGTAATGGACTATAGGAAGTACAAGTTCGTGATTATAAAAGGATTTTTGCCCTACAAAAATTGATGGCTCCCTTCGCCTAATCTCTAAAGCCAATAATGTATGGCCATGTATCTTAACTGTAATTGTTGGCAATTTGAAACCATATGAATAACAGGTCAAGTATGACCTTATATCCAAAGAGGGGAAACTTGAGACAACTCAAAAGCCACAGGTTCTGTATAATGACCTGGCAACGGTTAAAAAGGGCAATAGATGGAATCTTGAGCGACTTGAAGTTACTGTGTGTTCTAGTTAACTCCACAGTATTAAAGTAAATTAAAAAGTCTTTAATAGGCCTTATATCATCTTCAGGAAGAGTTAATCAGATCCAACAGGCTCATTAAAAACTTTCCATATGCTTCTTCTTCTAACCTAATTTAGAGTTTTTCAGACAAGTTTCAAACAAAGGAATTCTACCTATAATGGATAAGGTCAATGCAATAAAAAATGTCACCCTTTATACTAAGAGGGGATATCTAAATGTTCATCAGAACTTTTGGTATAATCGCCAATATATCCCCAATTGGCTAACCCAGAGGAACCTCTTGTACATATACTCAAAAAAGGTTCCTTTTTAATGGTACTTGGAGTAATACAAAGCCTTTATTTTTTTAGTACTAGATGGTCCAATACAAAGCCTTTATAAAATCTCTAGACTGTCTTCTTTAAAGATAATCCATCCACCTCCACTTAAATGAACTTTATTTTTGTTTACTGATGTCAGTAAAGTGGCTGTAGGAGCAATCTTAGCTCATAATGACGATCTTCAGGTGCTATTTTATGACATAATTCAGAAAGACCTTGTCTCAAGTGGAAAAAATTATAGCATAATATAAAAAAACTTGCTGTACTCTTAGCCATCATGCTATTCCAACTTTAACTGTTTGGGACTCACTTTACTATAATCACAAACTATTCCTCTCTCTGTTCTTTAAAAAATGAAGGACCCAGATGAAAGGTTTTAAACATGGTCACTATGCCTGCTAAGATATGACTTTACAATTTTTCACTGAGCTGAGGCTGTTCATCAGAATGTTAATATGACATTATGAATGCTTTTCTTAACTTTCTTCATGATAGAGAAAAACCAGCTGTAAGAACTGATTAACTGCTAGAAATATGTGATTTTTTCAAACTATAGAAACTCAGGATGACACGAATAAAATGACCAAGGATGCTCAGATGCAGGATGGGATACTGTACAAGAAAGTTGATTGAAATGGCTATCTTTGTGCAATCATTTCCTGATGCAAGGCAATTTTTTAGGCACACCAACGTAGTTCATGGGGCTTTTAAACTTTAAGAGTAAAAATAGAAGCAACATACTGAAACAAAATGGTTAAAACCATCCAAGAAGTACTGAAAGCATGCCTAAAGTGGAGGACTCAGGATCAAAAAGCTCAAGGTTAAACGTCAAGTGGTGACACCCTCTGTCCCTTTCATAGAAGTTAAAATTAAATTTGATCATATTCTTAACTAAAGATCTTCACGGCCATTGGTGTATCATTCTAATAAAGAAACCACTTATGGAGTATTTCATAGCTATATCTGTTTAAGCGGCAACAGCAAAAGCCATGCCCTATTCCTTTTTCTTTCCATTAGCACTCACCAAGATGACCTAAAATACTAATATTAGATAAAAGTTTAACTTTAATTCACAGATTGAGCATAAGCTGATGTATATATTTAAAATCAGTCAAATAGTTTCAATTCCATACAACTATTTGACAAATGGATCAGTAGAATGAGTAAATGATTTTCTGAGATGATCCTAAAAAAGCCAGAACCAATCTCATGAGGCGGACCACTATTTGCTGAGCGCCCTACTAGCTTACAGAATAAACTATCACTGAGTAATAAGAAGACTTCCTTCCAGGCTCTATATAGACAAAACATTGAGTATTCAGTAGCGTACAACCCCTGAATAAAAATGACTTTGCTGATATTACAAATTGACTATGTGGGCACTGGCTGACAAGATAATCCAATTGTGCACAATTTCCATAAAAGACAGTGTAAATCACCACTAGGAAAACTTATAAAGTAAAATGTCTGACAATCTGACTGTCTACCTAACAGATATGTGATATTTTCACGTTTTACCACTATTGGACTGGTGGGTGACCAAACAAGCTTACACCTCCTGGTCAGTTCCATACTATGTTATTTATAAGGCAGGATCCAAATGCACCATAGCTGATGTAACACAAGCTGCTATAGTATACATAGTACACAGGAGTTTTCCTTAAGCTTTTTGTCCCCATATGGAAAGATTTTTATGAGGGCACTGTTTTAGTTAAAGGTGATGATTGATTAAAATCACAACTATAAAATTATTTTTTACAAAAAATTGAAGTACCCCTATAATTAAATGAACGTTATATTGCTTTGTAGGAAAATAAATAATGTATCATTTTACATATAAACATTCTAGAGCAACCCACTGATAGATCAAATTTTATTAGACTTTTGATTTTCAATGATAGGATATGAAAGCATATGTGCATAGTTTTGTTTGAACTCTGAGGCGAAGTTGGATAAAAAGACCATTGTCAAACTAAGATAAGGAAAGAAACTGACATACCTATCATGCATGACCTTAGTGTTACCCAGGAAATGATCTAACTCAAATATTATTAAAGTGAAAACATTTGATATAATAAGGGCTCTAAATATATTACATATACTACCTTGCATGCTTTCATTATGTGTCTCAACAGCTTAATGCAATTATAGCATATTGCCAGTCTTAACCATGGATAGTAGCACGTTTCAAACACCTTCTTGATAGAAGAGTAGCGCAGACCATTGTAAATGAAGAGGTCATATAGCTAATAGACATCACAAGTGTAGCTAGAAACCTTTATTTAGATATAATAAGACCTGACAACTTTACATTGCCAGTTCAACAATCTTAAAAATACAAAAAGTATTTTTTTATATAGTCAATTAGTAATTTTACCAAAAAATTCAGCTAAAATGTTCTTGTCAACAATATGAAAGGGTTCTTTACATTTTTAATGTAAGTTTTGGTACAGCTCTTACATCAAGATAAATGGATCATACAATACATTGGCTATATATATCTAAAAAGTTGATTCATTTATAATTTGATATTTATTGAAGGTCATAAGCAAAGCTTCATTATAAAACCATTTAGTAAACCTAACTTCATAGTTAGCTTTCTACTAAAATCTTAGGGCAGGGTCAAATAATTATAAGCAAAGATGTATCTTGGTCTAGGTTATTTTCAAATGAGAGAGATTTTAGTAACAAATTTCAAAGTCTTATTACTTACAACAAATGAAGCAAGAAGGGTCAAAAATGTTAAGTGACTACAGAAGCGTTGTTATGAGGATTTCAGAAGCATGCAAATAATGAAGTACCTATTATAGCATAAGTAGAGTAGAAACAGAAAACTATGCCCTATATGAGCCAATGTTGCGTTTTTAATCACAGGCTATATGTTAATGAAACAGAACTGTTTATATTAGATGAGACCTAAAAACTCATTTTATGTATAATAACATCATCTTGGTGTACATGCAGTTACCACAAGGTTTATGTAAAAAGAGTTTTCAGTATTATTAAAATGGAGATCTTAGGCTAAAATACAAAACTATTATTTGCCTTGGTTTGGATAACTAAGAAAATGTCATTCTGTATGAAAATGTCCCTATTTATATAGACACAAATTCCTCAATTTATGCTTTTTGGAATTTAAAATATAAGGTGTGGTGTTAAAATCTTTTGCTAAACCTCAAATCATGTTATTAATCATTATATAATTATTTCTATCTTTATAATTATGACTATATTTTTTAAAACTAAGTCTATAAAGGGAAGTGTAGAAATAGATTTATGTGGTAACATATGTTCTTAGAAAATGGTAAAAAGACTAATTACTAGAAAAGATGTGAAAAAAGAGGCTATGGCGTGGAGGTCCCTAAAAGCTTTGTTTTTGAAGATGTTTATATTCTGGTACTATAAAAGCATATCAATAACTAGTGCTGAGACAATTGAAGTAACACTTAATAATTACTACAATATTCTTATTGGAGAATAAAACATTATACATTTTTTGGTAGTTATGAATAATGCAAAGGGATTTGGCTTATAAGTTTCCCTTTTATAACTACTTTACTAATAAAAAAGGAAAAATTATGGAACTCTTAGAGTTTATAACCTTAATCATAAAGATAAGACATTTATTGTGAGAATCAAGAAGATAGATTAAATACCTGAGATCTTCTCAAAAATATTGATATAAACAAGGATATCATAATTAAGCAGCAAGGACGCTGAGATATAATCAGATATAATACAAATATAGTTATGGACTATGAAGTTATAAAGGACATGGATTATATAGAGAGACTATCACGTGATTTATATTTATAAAAGGGCCATACTAACTCCCTATAATTCTTTTTAGACATGTGCTATCCAGGTGCTCTAGCCAAATTAACATAGGGACCATACAAAAATACTATTAAAGCTATAACTTTTTACAAAAGTTTCATTGAAAAGTCTAGAACTTTCTTATATTTGAAACTCATACATGGTTATTTTACCTTTTACTATAATAACAGATGTTATATTAACTATAGAAAAATTCTACAGCTCATTAAGAACAAAGAGGATTATGTTTTTTTTAGGAGCAATTTTTTGCAACTGACAATATTGACCTTAGGTATACCCATATGAAGTACATTGGTCTATCACAAGACTTTTTACTAATGATATAATTACCAAATGTCAGATATAAAGCATTAAAAATTAGCTAATAGAGAAGTAGATAAGATGCTGCAGCATGGAATGCTCTATAAGAAAATTCCTTTGAACTTGCTTATCAATCATACAGAACAAGGTTAGTTCCTATAGAGTTATAGTAGACTATACAAGTTGTTAACTTATAAGAAAAACTTATCTTATACATCCCAGTGATGCTTTAGACCTGTTTTAAGTTTGACAAATTTTATATGCATAAGTTTTTATAATTAGGAAGTTGACACATGAATGCTCTTCCAGAGAAGCACATAAATTAAGTATAGTTTATTATAAAATTTTTCAAACAATTAAATGCCATAAGGATTGAGTGATTCCTAAGATACTTTCTAGAAACAATTAAAAATATATAGATAGATTAATATTACATGTTCTATTATACCTTGAAGCTGTCACCATCTTCTTTTAAGCTCAAGGAATATTGAGACCATTATGAGGTAGTTTATTAATAGAGAGTGAAAAGTAAATCTAGGCTAAAATGATTCAATTTTTTATTTTTATTATTTGAGTTGGGCAAACCTGCAGATTATACTGCCCCAATTAATAAGTAAACCAAAAGTCAATGGGAAAGGAGGATAAATCCCTGTAAACCTCCATGATAAGCGTTTCTGATAAACCAAGAGCTCCATAAAACGCATTGCTACTCTTATCATGGTTCAGGGGAATTGGTGCACATTGGCAACCCAGTTATAAGTTGTCCCTTACCCAAAGCTCATCTACTAGGATTAAACTCAGAAGTTAGTGGTCATTGAGCCATACTCTACCACTGGGGCACCCTCTTATAATGATGTAAGTTTAATCAATAAAAACCATAAGTATATGAGGTTGGTCTTTATGCATTAGCCTATGACCACAAACACCTAAATTCAAGACAATTTATATATTAGAACCAAAAAATGGATACATATGATAGTGGTAGGTGATGTATTATCATAATATTACAAATTTTTTTATCAAAATTGAGAGAAATCTACATTTACCTTTAAAAAAATGCTTTGTCTGGACTTAAGCTTGGTGAATGGCAATTGATCAGTTGATAACAGTTTGATGACTGCCCAGGTCCCTAGTACATAAAATCAAGCAGAAGTTTATTTAAATAAACAGAAGATTTTCAAATACTAGTGTGGTGATGCTTTTATAATGTGATGGCAGAAAGATAAAAAACTTATTGCATATTGTTCTAGAAGCCTGATTTTAAACTTTTTTAAAATATAGTGAAAAAATGTGTTTTCTTTTATTATTTTGATTAATTCAATATCTATTTAGATGAAGTAAATCTGAAATAGTGACGTTTAACATATCACAATATGGCTATATATATTTGGGGATCTATAAGGACGTCTGGTTGATAAACAAGAAACTTTATACTTACTTTCTAATAGTTTATCCACAGAAATAAATAATAGCAGGATGAATTTTTACAATATACATAATTGCTCTTAAGCATGGTAGATATGATGTATTAATTTATGGTTCAGGGTTACATGACAATAAGACTCTAAAGGTTGTAAAAACTCTAAAAAATTAATTTTATAATCATTCTTTAAGGAGGAGTACAAAGTAGTAGTTAGCATAAATTGATCCTTAGTTTTTTTTCATGATTTAAAAAAGACATGTAATATTGTGAGTTTTATCAACATTTTTACATAAATTCAAAGAAGATTCATATGTTTCTTAAAGAAAATTTTTTTGTATGAATATATACTTTAGTATGATGATATAAACCCCCTTTATTTAATGCCAACTGAAGAAATGTTATTTAGCGCATATAGCTTGTCATATATGAAGTTATTTTTTTTAGCATACAGCTTTTATCAAAGTCATAGAACCAATTTCTGATCACTACAAAAATTAGTAGTATATACTATTGTTGCCACTGATTATTGAAAAAAGTAAGCTCAAACTATATTAAATTTAGGCGCTGGTACAGAAGCCAGTCTTTTGCATGCATTATACATTGGCATCTCTGCCTTAGTACTGCTTAAAGGGCAATCAGCATAATTCTACATCCACATTATGTTAAAATGACAACACTGAGAAGATAATATTTTTATCACTTTGAATATCACATAAGTTCAAATAGTATGGTAAAAAGTGTAACAAGTTAATAGTCAATATACTATGCAGAACACAATAGGTCATTACTTATATAAAGCATCTTCTTTTCTAGCACAGTATCTGTCTATATATAGGCAATCTTAGGTTCTATGTAAAGCAAATGAGGTGGGGCAATCTTGGGACAAATATACTACGCTGAGTTTTTTAATCCTGTGCTGGTTTTAAACCTGTTTCAATAAAAAACCAACCCATAGTGGAGCAGGAACCACCCCGCTATGCTATCCACTCCTCTACTTAGGTTCTATGTAATGTATACTTATAAGTTATATTATTAGAAATCCACTTTATCTCTAATCCTGTTCTACTCACTAGAGAAAAAAGAAGCTGTAAGCTCTTCAAAAGCTATCACAGAAATTGGTATATATCCTTGTTTACTTATAAATGTTGCCTAAACAACAGTTTATTAAAAATTAGTAGTAATGGACTGTAAAATGAACTACTTGCTCACTTAGTAATTTTTTTTAAAATCTGTTAATGTTAAAAAATGAACATTGCTTTAGACGCATAGTAAGTTATCATACATATTCATAAAAAATTTCAATTCACAGAAAACTTAAATATATGCCTATAGCATGATAAGTCTATAAAATTATGTTAATCTAATGCTTGCTAAGGTTTTAAAAACGTAAAAAAGTTTACTGATGATTGTAGGATGAACTTTGGATAATAAAATGAGCAAAAAGATTAGTTCTTATTATTTTAAAATGTCTTTTTAAAATCTAAATCATATCAGCGTTTCTAACTTTGATGACAGAGTTGACCACTCTTGATAAAAATCTTATAAAGCTTATTGAAAAACTTTCTTAATCTCCTCAAGTTGCTAAAGCCTGGTACCAATCACTCCAACTACAAGTTATCTTACTATAAAACTTCAGATAGTATCAGCTCAAACTTGTCTGTCAGCTTCTTTGTGATGTAGACTTTTTCAATGGTATATATTCAATATTTTCTCTTCCTCAACTTAGTCTGGGTCATTAACAGATAGTCTATGTTCTTTAAGTTATCTTCTAAAACACCAATTTGGTGCTTTTAAGTTTCAACAAAAATAAATGGGCACTTTAATGTTAGCACTAGAGCGCAGTAAAACCTAAAATGTTATGACTCTAAAGTAATCTGAGAACATTATATCAAAAAAGTGCTATAGACTTGGATTAACTAGTAAACATGTACCATTTTTTTAAGGAAAGTCACAGGCACCAAAAATAACAGATATGCCTTAACTTGATTTATAATTGATAAGACTGTCAAAAGGCAGCTTAATTTACTAATCAGCACACTAAAATATCTTAGTAATAACTTTCTTTTACCACTCGAAGTCACTTTTGAGCGATTTTGAATTTTAAAGTTTTATTTATCCACAGCCATCTGCCCAAACCTATTCGTTGATGTCCTTGGCTCCGCCGCCTGCCACCCCAGTGTGGGGCAGCAGTGCACCCCCACCTAGCATTTTCCGCCCCATGGGCAAGCGCGTTCAGATGGGCTCAAACAGCCCACCTACTGCTTCCAACCCTTTTGTCCCCCCACAGGACTTAGCGCTCCACCTGGCGCGCGTCTACCCTTATCGCCCCCATCCTCTTGCCCTCCCTCGCTCTGCCATTCGCTATTGCCTCAGAGTGGACTATGGGCGTTTGTTCCCATATGCTGATAAGGCAATTATTGAGCTAGCCACTGCGGCCTTTGCGCCAGCTGGCTTTATAGACTTCCGCCCTTTTAAGGGCTACTTTGACGTTGGGTTCCAATCTGAGGAGGATGCTGAAGCGGCAGCACAAACTCCTCTAATATATAAAAAAACCCCCATTCCCACAACCCGTACTCACCTCCCTTCAGACATCACGCTGGTGGTATCCTTTGCAAATCTCCCATCCCACCTTCCACCCCAGGTTTTGTATGACCAGTTGGTCGCGGGGCTCATGGCTTATGGCACTCAGCCCAACCTCATCTTTGCCATTCCATCTGGTGCAGAGCGCCTTGCTGCTCCTCAGGCAACAGCTACCATCATACCACACCACCCTACCATAGCCCAACAAATCCCACCCCGCGCTAGTGTGGCTGCAGCGCCTGATCATTTCTTTTGGGCTCAGGTCAATATTGGTAGGCAGATTTGCTCCCTCTGCTTTAGCCTTGACCATGAAAAAAGAGCATGCCCTCAGGCCAAGTCCGCTGCTGCAGCTTCTGAGCCTCCTTCTGGAGGTTCAGTATGGGGCGCTTTGCTGCCCCCTCCCACCCTCCAATCTCGTTCAGTGGGCCCACATGAAAAATCAGCCCCCCCAAACTCCAGCATCACTCTACCACCTAAATCTACCCCAGCCAATCAGAGAAATGCTTGGACCACCATTGGCACCCAAGCAGCTGCCCATTCGCCCAATCCCACCCACCCAAATTTGAATGCCACTATTCCAGTGAACCAAAATCCATGGGATCTATTGGCTGAAACTGATGAATCAGGTAATGTCCTCATTAGTAAGTATACAGGTCAACCTCTCTGCCAAGGTGATTATGTTGGGCAGAATTTTTCCTTCCTGACTTTGATAAAACCCCTATTCCTCACCATTTCGCTCCTCTTCCCAATACAGCCCCCTTCCAAAGTGATCACCAGCTCGCCTTAGCTGCAGTGGCCTCTCCTCATTGCCTGAAACTATGCACTGCGGTGGCCCAGTCAGTGGCTCAGCTCCAGCATGGCCTGCCCACCCTCTTCTTCCCCCCAACTTCCCTGAATCTCCCTGCAGTGAAATATCAAAACTATTCAATGATGCTGAAGTTGCTGTTATGAATGTCGCAATGATTGCTTCATTCAACCCCTCAGCCAAAATCACCTGCCACAGTATCTCCCTTTTCACCCAACTTCCTGAAGCCTGCAAAGAAGCTGAAGTTCTCCTTGAAGCTTTTGTTGAAACACTTTCCCATAACTATCTTGATGCAGAAGAGGAAAAGTCCTACTACGCTGACCTCAACCCCCACTATGCGGATGCCCCAATGCCCTGGCTCTCTGCTCTGATATGGTACTGTAACCAACATCCCTTGATCGAGGTGGGTCT
This sequence comes from Massospora cicadina, assembly GCA_022478985.1. Taxonomy (NCBI): domain Eukaryota; kingdom Fungi; phylum Entomophthoromycota; class Entomophthoromycetes; order Entomophthorales; family Entomophthoraceae; genus Massospora; species Massospora cicadina. The sequence continues at coordinate 67,899 of JAKSZP010008288.1, forward strand.
TTCTGAAAACCAACCCCCTGACCCCTCCTCACCCTCTGCCATGGTGGGTTAGCAGTTTCTGCCTCCCACCTGGTTAGTAGTTTTGTTTTTCATTTTGAGTGTTGTGTTTGGTACTGTCCATCCCCTGGTTGGCGTACCTCAAATAAATCAAAAATATCTTAGTACTACTCAATTTTTATATTCATGCAATACTAAATAGGACCTTAGTGGATTAGCTTAAATAAGCAACAAATCACTATCAGTAAATATCTGTTGTGTTGATTAATGATTAGTGGCTTTATAGACAGCTAATATAGTAATTGTTATTTATCAACTTTTGGTTCTAGAAACTCAAGTTAACCTATAATGGTTTTTATCTTGAGTTTGACCAGATCGCCATTTTTGATATTAACACAAGAAATCTGTAATTTTTAAGCTACAGCTCATTATGATTAACTCATTAATCAGCAATGCTTTATAAAGATTAATAAAAGCCAATTGTTAGATGTATGTTATTACCCCTATCAATAGAGTAACTTACATTTTCAGTTATATCTTAATGTTGCATAATGGTATGCACCTGCAAATGAGAAAAAAAAGTAAACAAGAAGCATCATATAAATCCAATGAAATTTATCTCCTCTTCTAAAACCACATATTGCTTTTTGTTTAATTTAACTAAGAGGCTAACTATGAAAACTTCCATTTCATATGTCAATATTCATGTAAAATCTATATGATAAGTTGATGTATTTTAGGGACTGGATAAGTTTAAAATGATAAGTTTGAGTAGTAATTTTATGATAACAAATAGCGTAGAAGAAAGGTCTAATTGTATAAAATTAATAGCTTAAGAGCAGATTAATTGGAGTAAAAAATAACATAGATATCAAAGAAAGTATATTATTTATTTCAAATCTGATTATTATGGTCCTATACTTAAGTTTCCTAATTGGAAGAGCAACAACTATATTATCCTTGATAAAGAATTTAAACTTATATAAACTTACTAAGCCATTTTAAGAATCTAGTTTTTATCAACTTATATTTTTTATCAATTTTATAGTTTTTAACTCAAATCAATATGTGTTTCAACAAAATTATAATTGGCTTGATTTAAAAGTGAACTTAATATTATGGAAAAATGCTAATTTGCCAACTGGTATTTCATTTATGTGAGCAATTTGTCACCAGATAAGCAAGGTAATGTAAGAGATTATCATAACAACCTGAGCATAGGCACAAACATTAAAATATTGACTGTCTGCTAAGTGTGGCATACTATTTTATGCTACATATTACTCACAGAGCAATTTAAAATAGCAATTAATTTTATAATTTTTCCTATGATGTTCAGTTAAAGAAATATACTCAGTTAAGTATTTAACTATGATTGGGAATTCTTGTTATTGTTTGACACTGTAGTGCTGATATATCATAAATAAAGTTTATATTTCTTCTCCAAGATGGATGAGCTTAAAAGGATTGCCTTATAGTGAATTTTTGCATAAAAAGCACATGTGAGATGGTGATGGATAAAAGTTTTGATCTGCGGCCTAAAGAGACACTTTTATAATACTCTTTTGATTTTTTTGTTAAGAGAAAAAGGTTAAACTTTCTAAAATAAGAATTAGAAATCTGATCATCAGATATCCCTGAGACTTTTTTGCTATTACATATAATATAAGAGTATGATAATAATTTTTCTTACCAAAATTTGTCTAAGCTTTAAGAAATCTACATGCATAAACTCTAATATTGTATTATTGCAACATTTGTGCAGAAGGAGATGTTGAATTAAGTTAAGTGGGAAAACCATATATATCTCATGAAGTTTATACTCTTTCTCTTAAAAAGATTGAAGGTTTAATAGTTTATATTAATGTACATAAGGTCTAGAAATTTTTTTAAGCTTAGAAACTATCATACAATTTTCTTACCTCTAATGTCAATTTACATGATTTAGTTGAATAAAGGTGAATTACCTTAAAAGACAATAATATTCAACTACTATAAGCAATTTACATAAGAATCTTTTTCTTATTTTTCAACAAACTGGTATTAAATATATAAAAAGGTTGGTAACATATCTACCTCTAAAGACAAGATAACAACATATACATGTTGAACATCAGATAAATCTGTTGGGTGTTTATAAAAAAATTTATGTATGTATTTTAACTCAACTTGTGCTAAATTAATATACATGTAGATATATTTATTCTATATTTAGTGAATAACTAGACTCATATTTATTAATGTGTAAACCAAGAGAGGTACATTATTATAACTGTGCCTTATTTTATTGCTAGAGGTTTTCTAATTACTAATCTGTTTATAGCATTATATAATAATAAAAGCTATATTGCAGTTCTAGATCTAAAAGAAATTTCTTAAGAAATTTTACTTTTATAAAGTGTCTCAACCAGATATAAATTCATTTATACAATGTTTGGAATTACTGTTTTAAATGTAGCTATCATATGACTATAATTGAGCTTTCTAAGGTGTGGCTTTGAAATCTGCTGCAAATATTTTGTAATCCTAATAGTATTAACGTGATCTCACTAATAAGTCAGTATTACTAGGATATTGTTAATTAGATATAACTTTTTTATCTATATTATTTTAAGCTCCCAATACAATAGCCAGAGAGTCAATGGGACGCCATGTTTGCTAGACTTACACATATAATTTATCATTAATTTGCATAGCTTTTGCTGGGCTACTATTTTTAGGTTGTGTCTGCACCCAGCTTTCCATACCTAAAACTCTTTTAATCTCACCACAAAATAGATCCATTTCACGTAATCCTGGTCCTCCCTTATGAGAGTTGTTATAAATATCTTAATAAGTTTAAGTTGTTTTGCATCATGTTTATATGTTAGAACCAAGCTTTTGAAGCACCACAATGGTGTAGCACATCACAACTGCGTTGCCACCAGCGTAAAGAAACCTGTTCCTACAAGGACTAAAGTGTTACCTGGGAACCTAACTGCATTAGGAATAATATGAGGTAGAAAATGGCTGAGCAGGTGATTGAAAACCAAAGAAGGATGCGTTATAATGCCCCATGGACCTCATCCCACCTTTTCCATCTGGGTGTCGCAATTTTTTATTTTTTTAGGCCTGAAGGCCTAGGAAATAGATTTGAAACGACCAAATACATTGGGTTAGTAAAAGGGATCTGGTATAATGAAATTGTTATGCATTTATTAATCAAATATGGTTGTCTTAGCTTTATTACTATAGTGGAGATGAAGGTTCACGTTTTTAGTTTCCCAGAGGTGTTCTGTTTATATATCTAGCTTCTCTAAAAATATCTCTTTGTAGCAAAATGGCTTCTAAGAGATTATGGCTATGCACTTTCACTTTAGAAAGATTCATAATGGCAACTTTCCATGGTATTGACTTCAATATGATTTAACATTAAAAAACTGCCAGGACGATGAGATAACTCAAACCATTCAAGAAAATGTTCAGGGCGCCCAAAGACCCTGGATTAAGGTTTTTTATCTAAAGGAACTAAATATAAGATATAGGGAAAACTCATTAATTGACGAATATTCTTAAAAATATGCTATCTAATAGTGGAAACCAAAATTATTGCATATGTGTCAGGATTCTCCCTTTATTGGGGGAAGTACCAACTAGGAGTTGCAACCTGCCTATGGCAGATGCTAGATTGGGTTCCCCATTAACTTGGGTGAGCCCAATCCAAAGTATCAGGGATTGACCCCAATAATATTTAAGTTATATTAAAAAATGACACTGGCAACTAATTCTGAGGATTTCAAAACTCAATTGGGTCATGGTGAAATCCCTTTAAGCGCTTGCACCCCAATCAAGTTACCCTTTTGGGACCACTGGCGAATTATGCCAAGGATGGTCCCACTCCCCTTGTATTATCTATTTATTTCAGTTCGCAATCAACTCTAAGATTCCCTTTCCCAATCTGATTCTAGCCTTGAGGTCCTATAAATATCTCAAGGCTTATTTCAATAAAATTACCATTTCTCACCTAACTCTTTTCCATTTTTAGCTTTACAAAAGGCCTTAATGGCCTATTAACTCTCTGGGGGCTTTGAGCCCTGATTAATAGGGGCTGGGTTGGAGTTGCTCCTCTGAAGTCCCAACAATATGAACAGTAAGAAGCAATTTATTAAAGGGAGCTATATTTGTTGAGGATGAAGTACAAATTCTTTAAAGAAAATTGCCAGGAATATCTGAGACAAGATCATTGTCCAGATCATTATCATTGGGTTTGGTTGAACATATGATTCTTTCAAAGTAGAGGTAATTGAACTTTTATGTTGTGTTTGAACCCCAAGAGCGGTGGTATCCAATCCTTTGGATCAGGTTTAAACCCCAGCATTAAAAATGATTGTTTCTCTGGATTGAGTTCAAATCTAACCATCATAGGTAATTGATTATCAAATTTAACTGGAATCCCAACAACGCCCTATTCTAGATCTAGGAATACAGGAAAAAAGGGATGTAAAAATTGTATATGTACCCAATTTATCACAATACACTGGGCATCCTTGACAATTGAATGTCTCACCTCTTATAGATAACCTTGGGAGGTCCTGACCAATTTATTTTTAATTTTTGTCTCTTTCACCAGGGCAGTGATGGTAAAAAAGGACTAAATCACATAGTGAAAGGTATGTAGGGGGAGGTGTTTGTCGTTAAACAGGTTTGTTTTGCTGGTGATGGTAGTAGAAAAAGATATAAAGGACAGAGCAGGAAGTCAAAATTATTTTATCACCAATAGCTTTCATGGTAACTTTGGGGGTTATGCTTGAGGAATGATCGAACATATGCTTTACTTTGGAAAGCAATTGAGGATTTCTTCCATACAACTCTTGAAAGGGGAGCATTTTAATAGTTTGATCTTGACTAATCAGTAATACAGAATTGCACCGTGTAAGTATTGTGGAGAATGTAGAGGGTCAGTCAAGGCCATTTCAAAGGTTGAGATATAAAGTAGCATTAACTTGCTCTACAGTCCCATTGGTTGAAGCATTATGGGGGTAATAAACACTTAGATGGAACAAATTTAATTAGCTCTCCTTGCACCAGTGATTACCAAAAGTTCTGTCCATTGTCTGAGATAAATATGTTAGGACACCCATTTTTGGTGATGGTACAATTATATAAAAATGAAATGGTAGCTTTGGCAGAAGCTGAATAAAGTGATATGGCCTTAATCAATATGATGAGCTAATTGAAGACCTGGAACAGGAATTGATGTCTATTAGATGCTCAAGATAGAGGTCCTACAACATCAATACTACATTTATGTAAGGGTGTAGAAGGAGGAACCACTTGATCTTGGAGGTGGAGAGCAGGGACAGTCTGGCCTTTACATACTAAGCAGGACCAATAAATTTTACATTTAAGGGAGCATTCCTTCCCAGTAGAACTGGGACTTGAGCCATTGATAGGGTTTTCAAATTCCTCTAGGGCAGACTTCAAGATGTTTTTCTAAGATGGTATCAGTTCATTTGGAAGGATAATTGTATGGTAGCCATTGGGTTGACACTAGCTTGTAAAGGTGAACTTCTGAATTTATACTTTTGTCAACCTTTTTTCCAACTCTTTTTGTATCAAGATATGCTTGTCTTTACACATTTGGGGTTGACTTAAGAGATCATAGAGTTGATCTTTATAAGATTCAGTTTAATAGAGATAAGCAATCTGAACAAACAATCCGCGTTATGATATATTGGGACAGGGCAATACATTTTAAAGAAATCATAACTTTAGACCTTTAGGGCCCACTGTTCCAGAAGCATGTCAAGATCTTTACATGCTGAGACACCGCAAAGATTCATGATCAGTGATTATAGTGATGTGGAACCTGTATAATTAGGGTTAAAATTGTTTGATGGCCATTAAGACAGCCAGTCACTCACATTATGTTACATGACAAATGCGTCCAGAATTAGATAGTTCTCTGTTGTAAAAGGCAAAGGACTGGAAATTTGGTCCTCTGATTAGTTATCATGTTTTATAGTATGATTATATATCTATATTTTTAGTATCAGTGAAAAGCAAAAATGATTATAAAAGTTAGGGTGTATATGGATGGGGGAGTGAATGAGAGATAGGCGTAATAAAGCAAAGAATCTTTGCTGTTCTTTTCCACAATTATAGGAATTTATTACTTTAACAAATAGACGAAGGATTAAGATGTACTCCAAAATAAGGAATGATTTTTTGTAATATCTGACCGCTCCTAGAAATACCTGTACACACCATAGAGACTTAGACGGCGTCATTTGAGAGATGGCCATGATTTTGTCATTCGTTGTTAAAATTACTTTTTGATCTACATTGTGACCCAGAAGATTCATTTCACTTTGGAAAAAGGGACATCAGAATGGTTATTGTTTTTATAAAAGTTTGCCATAGCTGCTGAAAGAAACCCTATTGTGAGATAAATTTTCTGTGAAAGTTTATAAGAAGAAGGTTATGTTGTCAATTAGACTAACATACATGATAATTTTAAGTCCCCTAATATGCCATACATTGCTCTTTGAAAAGTAAAAGGGTATAACATAGCCCTGCAGCATCCATGTAGTTTTGAACAGCATTTCTATAAAGATAAGAGTACATCTTTTGCGATTCTCATGGATAAGTCAATTTTACAGTAGCCACTGGCAAGATCCATCACCAAGACACTTCATTATTGACATTAGACGTAAATAGTTGTCTATATAAGGAAGGGGGTAGCTATCTTTTTGAGTGATAAAATTTTAGGCGGCAATAGTCCATTACAACCCAATGACCTCCATAAATCTTTAGATTAATAGCATAGGGGAAGCAAAGGGCTTTTAGATGGTACAAGTAGTCTATCCTCTAAATTTTGTTTTGACTCAAGGGTCATGTGAACTTCTTCTACTTTAAATCTATGATTCTGAGCTTTGAAAATAGGAAAATTTTCTGTTTCCACTTGGTGAATTACTCCATAAATTTTTTTTCTAAAAATGATAGGTGCTTTAATGAGTTATATTTAATATTTTTATAAGTCTTCTAAATCTTATGTTGGTTGAGAGTAAAAGTGTCCCTAAAATTTACTTTTGACTAGGGAATCTGTGGTAGGAGGGTCAAACCCTAAGTATTGTAGTGTACTAGAACATTTTACATCGATGATAATAGGACAGGTTTGACAAAGGCAATGATAGCATGCCATGGGATTTAAAAAGACTGATTAAATAAGTTAATCATTAAATAGAGATACGCTTTCCATAGGCAGGGTCTAGGATCCTGGGACAGGTCAAGGCTTTCTTAATAAAAAATTGGTTTGTCCATATATTTATAGAACTTAATTATGGGGAATATGAATTTTAACTCATTAATCTACCATGACATTAGAACGTGGAGGTATAATAAAGGAATAGGGGACATAGAAGTATTCTCTCCTTAGCATCAACAGTGTTGTGAAGCAGTTTAATTTTACGCCCTATAATATGGTATTTAATCTGACAGATAGAGGGTGGACACTTAATGAGTCAGGAACGCTTCTTGGGGCCCTTAATTTTTAGATGAGAGAACATGTAGCAGTGACTGTCAGATAAACTGATATTAACATGATGGGTAGAATGTCAATAATGACTCCCTTAAGAGAATTCATGCCTTACCCAAGAAGGATTTATTTAGTCATGTCAAATAATCATATGAATAACCAATAGCCAATACGGCTCAAATTGACACTAGGAAAAATTTATTGGACTAATTAGAGCCCAAAATATTTCAAGGTTCAATCCTTTATAATTAAAATGAAAGATCATCAAAACGTCAGGTGATCATTACTTTGGGTGGCACATAAGGAAGTGATTTAAGATGAACCTGAAAAAGGTTAAGAATCAAGAATCTTCCCAACAATAAATCTAATTGATATAAGGTCTCATATGACTTGGTACATTCATCACACCTATTCATCCTAAAAAATGTGCTACCAAAAATTGTACAATATGGATGCACCTCCTGATCAAAGGCCTCCCATCAGTATTTCGCCCTCCATTAATCTTTATAATCCTTTTCCTTATGGGGTTTATATTGTAAATGTAACATATAAAACTCCTATTTTACACTACAATAAAGTTACATGGTTAGTTCTAAACCTCTTTTTGTACTTGACTTCAATAATTCCCCTTTGTCATACTTACCATAGTATGGATACTCTAGATTTCAGGACTTGAGCGTGACTTAGCACCCTCAAACAAAAAAATATACCTGTCATGAGTCTTAGACTGCTTCAATATTGACTGTTATACTTCTTGGGAACAGCACCATAAAGCTACAAAAAGGATCTTAACAGGCCGATGTTCACTACAGGGGCTCAGCTAATACTTAACAATACTTGCACCTAATTGATCAAACTATGGAAGATAACCAAATTGATAGTGTACCCCACTGGGTGCACAAAGGAAACGGTGAAGAAAACGACCAAATGGGATTTCCACCCATCATCACATTTAAAGAAGTTTAGAAAATTTAATGAAAATCCCTGAAACTCATCATCTAATATGGTTTTTCAACAAAGGAGTTTGAGGATTACATTGTGGAGTCATTAACACAGGAGAAAAAGCCAGCTACAAAAGGGCATTCGCCATGGACAGGACTCTCATGGTACTATATGATTCATATGTTCTCTCAGAGACATACAGTTCAAATGCAAATCTATCTCGCTATATAATACAATTCATACAACCTGCGCTTTATCATATTTTGCATCTATAAGGAGTCCATAACAAGGAACTCCAACATCATATCATTAATCAAGGGGATTTACAGATGACATACAAACAGGTATATAATATAGCATATTAAAGTATAGGGAACATCCACAATTCAATCAAAGCAAATAGTTCCTATATCACCCCACTCCATAGACAATTGGAGACCATTGATTATGGTGCTATCAAGTATGTGGAGAAAGCTATGAAGCTTTTTCAAAAGGACAACAGAGAATGAGATTATATAAAAGATTACTAGACTCCTTCACCTAAGATCTCAGAAGACAATACGTTGAAGCTCATGGTGAAATGATGGCCCAAGCTTCTCATAGCCGTCATAATGAGGATGAACAGACTAAGCTCCTTGAGTCCGAGATAGAGCAAGTCCTACAACAAACTCATGAGCTGGAGGACCATTGGACCTCTGAGACTTCATCAGCATCTCAAAGTAAATTTCTAAATTAGTCCATGTTGAGCAGGATCTGGAATCCCATGCGACTCAGGTGTCTACCCATTCCATTACCAAGAGACTCAACAAATTGGAGAGTGACAAGAGAGGCAAAACAAATAATTGAAAAGACATTAATCAAATCTACCGTTGCCTCAACAAACTGAGCAATGCTGAAACTCACTCACAGAAGAGTTGAGAGCTAACACTAACAAGCCTCCTCAGAGCTTTTGAATGCAAGGAGATGAAGGAGAAATTGAATTGACGCATTGGAGTATTGAATAATGAGAACAAACTCTTGTGAACTTACCGCTTATCCACTTGTCAACAAACTCATAATCTGAACATCCGTGGTAAAAAACTTGGAGAATGATAAGGTTATTAATAAAAAGGAAGAAACGATTTGCTGTATGTCACACCAAGCCTTACTTTAGTGGAAATGGAGCAACATATCAACCCTCTACAGGATCAAATATGTTAACTCTTGCATCAAGTTGAACAGAGTGACACGCGTAATAAAAATACTGAATCCAAAGCTCCCAGAGTGCATGTCATCACAGGATAGAAAGCTTTCACCTTTAAATCTACCTTTAAGGACAAGTTCACACCTGGATAAGGAATTATTGCATCTTTATTCTACGTCTGTGAAGCCTCAATGGAAGGTGTGAATGATCATCAAAAGGTTAATCATATTTTATACTTTTTAAGCCATATAGCTCAAGAGTTTATGTTACATCATATAGATGACTTGAATACCTGGAGTGAATTGAAGGAAGCGATCAACATATAATTTAATTCCAAGCAAAGCTTGAGCATGAAGAAACAGGCCTTCATGAGAATTGGCTACACCAAAATAAAAACCTGTTCAAACTTGCGGATCACTTTTTCTATCAAGGACCAAACAATGTTGACCTTAAAAATGCTTACATTGGATAATGTTAACTCCATTGTTACTGATTTACATAGTAATCCCGACCTAGCCATATACTTCACATCTGTCAAGCTACGCATTAACTCTGTTCTATACGTCAAATAAGCCCTGCTAATGTGGTTGATATACACAAGCCAAAGACCTCCTGAAATGCTTTATAGGAAACCCAGACTTTATACCGGTGAGTATGTAAAGTCTAATAAGGTGGAGAAGCCCAATTGTAACTACTGCATAGAGAGAAAAACCACATAAAAGACAAATATTTTAAGAAGAACAATGCCTCTGCCAAGCAGGGAAAAAGGCAGTTGGATTATGGTTAGGTACCTCTACGGTTAACCAACCTAAAGTACCTGAAAGTGAAATATTGCCAATCACCTTTTTGGGTGCATAGAGAAAAATTCTTGCAATAACTCTGAAGGGGTTTGTTAAGAAATATGGAGGTCAAATTGAGATTAAAAGATTTGAACGCAAACTAAATCACAACACAACCAGAGGAGATCCACTGATTTGTCAGATATCAAAAACAATAAGGACAAAAACCTCTGAAAGAGCAATTTAATTAGACCCTCTACTGAATCTGCCAATTTATATGACAAGGGCGCTGGTTCACTTGACAAAGATCTTGCCTTTCAGGGGTATTTGAAATCTGCCGCCACAAGCAAGAAGGAAAAGTATGCTGGAAGCCTTTATACTCTGCCTCGCCAATTAAGAGTTCACCATGTTTGACTTGACCATGGTTTTCCAGCAAGGTCTATCCTAAATGATCCCAAATACTGCAATCACCTATAAATATCTCCAATTTCTGACTAATAAAGATACCTTCAATTTTAAAGGTTGTTATACTAAAGATTTTTCTTCTGTTTTCATACAGAGACTTTTCCTGTTTGAAGTGAACAGAGTAGCCTCAAAGATGAAGTTACGTTGAGAGATTTGCCTTAAGAGCACAGAAGCCCTAAGGGATTCCAGATGGAGCTACCATTGACTAATAATTGAGTAACCTTAAAAAGGTATCAACCTTTGTAAAAATCAGCAAACCTAAAATTGGTGCTTTCTTCCAGGTCCTTCCAAGGCTATCTGGTGAAGGCCTATCTTCCAGATAACATTTATATCAACGACAGCCCTCTTAACATGGAGGAGAACATGTCCTGGCCTAATGGGTCATTATAAATAATCCCAATGTTCCTTTGACTCACACTCAGGAGTTTATATAATTGACCATGACCATGACTATCTCCCGCTGGATGATTCACTTTATCAAATGCAGACTGTCAATGTCGCTGACACTGTCACCGCGTTACTGGATGGAACTATTACCTCTGGTGGGAGATCCAGCTGTAGCCGTACCACACGAATTTTTAGCAACCTGACTCATATATATTCATCTCCTGACCTACTCAGCTCTGAGGTAGGAGTCGCCTGAATGGAATCCCATCTTTGGTTATTTGTACATCCCGCTTTATACCATCAAATGCAGATACTTAGGCTGCATCACTTGGAGATTTAAAGGCAACTCAGATTGTTTTATCAAATCCATGATCAGCTCCTTAAGTTGTATGAAGGAATTCAAATTTTATACATGTTATCTGAGTTTATTACGGACAACTGCCGAGAAATCAATGATTTCAACGTCACCTGGTCCATATTTATACTAGGGTTATCCACTACTTACAAGGTGAACTTTCTTAGTGGATGATCTATGCTGCCGCCAACGTGGATCAACAAATGGTTCGCGCTTTTTTAACCTCATTGACCGCATCACTTAGAAATGCAAGAACACTGATTTCCAAATCGCCGCCATGGCTGCTCAGATTCAGCAGTTGGCTGAATGAACCGCTATGTTGCCAATTCAGGTGGTTGTTATTCAAAGGGATCTTTCAGCAAAACAAGAAAGGGAGAAGGTCAGTGGCCCCTGGACCTGAAGGTTCCTGTGGTCCTCCTAGATCCTCTCCCCAGTTGAATTTTCCTTCAATGGGGATCATAAAGCTTGGACTAAGGCTCTTGAGTGACAATTACTACTGGTGGCCTAAGGAGCTGAATAACTATTGAAGGGAATCATCTTGATGCAGATCTAACCTTTATTGCCTTATACAGCAATTATACGAAAACTACTGTAACCTGTGAAAACCTGATCACTTCTCAGGATCACATGTATCATCAACTTGAGAGAATAAACGCAAAACTCCAAACTATTGAAGCTAAACAAAACTATATCTGCTCAATTGGCCCTTCAATCTGATAAGATTGAAAAGCTCCATTGACTTTTAGATACTAAAGCCCCTCTCATGCGTGTCAACGACTGTTAAACTACTCTCCAGGATGATTTGGACAAATTCTGCCGCCAATTTGAAAAGGATATACCTCATACTGACTTGGGAACTATGGAACCCACTGAGTCTGAGTGACTGGCCTCTATGGCCATCCATGTTCTCTCCAAACCTGTCAGATTTTTAACCCAGCTTCAAAGAGAAGTATATACCCAAGACTGAAACCATATAGTCTTGCTTTTATAATACAAAGTTGCTATAAATAAACTATGGGGCGTCAGAAATGTCAACACATTTAAATTTGTCTGTATGGGAAAGTCCAAGAGATTATGATTACATATTTTAAGACGTGCTCTACCTGGACGGCCATAAATGATGCCCTTATTTTAAGATTTTCTGGAAGTAAACTCTTCATTTCTAACCATAAACAGGCCTATATGTATTTCCTTCCTAGATGTGAGAAACCAACGTTAAATTTGCTGAAAGATTTTATCACGAGGCTCAAGTCCTTGCATCTTGCAATTGAGTTAACCTAGATGATGCTATTGCCGCCGTTATCTTAGTTTATCAGCACAATATTAACCTTGTGCTCTATTTCTAAAAATGCTAAAAAAAAATTATAAGTTTATTTTACATTAAGGAATCCATAATGAGGTTGCCCAAACCAAAGGAGCGCCAGACATTTAATAAAGGAAACCAGCCCCACATTCACGCCGTTGGTTGGTACCCAAGATCTAAACACCGTCGTGACCCTTGCTCCTATTGTGGAATCTTTGGTCATCAAGAAATCTCCAGTTGGAAAAAACAAGCTTATGAGTCAGGAATAGCAGAGTTAGCTTAGGACGTGGGGCACACTCTGTTGCCAATGCTTCACCTTAAACTCAATATAATGTTGCTTTGCACACTGAGTTTTACGTCCTATACAAGCCTGAAAAATTGGTGGTGCCAGGCTCGCTGATCTCAAATAAAAGTTTAACTTCTTCTTAATCTGCCTTTTCTGAACCTCATCCTTCAGGGAACTCAATTTACTCAATCCCATAATTTTGGTACCAAATGCACTTGAGTAGAAGTAGTCAGTCAAAAAATGAAGATTTTAGCCATAGTTGACATGGGGTCTCCAGTTAACATCAAATTTTTATAACTAGTAAAATAGATAAAAGTTGTTCCAGATCAGAACCACACTGTAGATCATGGGACTGCGGGACCACATTAAACCCACTCATTGGGCGCCTACTCATCCTTGCTCCTCCTATTTGGATCTCTGGTAGTGACTTCCCAGACAATTGTGGTAGAGAAGATGGATATGCCCTCATTGGCACCAAATTCCTGGTTGAGTTTGATGCCCAATTAAGTCATAAGGACCACTATTTTCTACTTTAGGGTACCACATATTTTTAGTCATAAAGGAATTAACAAGTAAAGAGGAAAGAGAAAGCCTAGGAGCTGTTTACTAGAGTACATAAACCACAATGAACGCCTAGAGTACTGAGTAGCTAGACTGAAGGCCAAATTACCCTTTTTTAGTGCTGAAGCCTAAGAAGAGATGCCTAAGTATACAATTAACTATGTACCCATACCTCTGAAGACAAAGATTCTCATGGAAACTAGGCTCAAAAATTTTCATACCAATGGATCATCTACTGGAGACCCGTGGAGATCCTAATCTGGCTATTCAGGAGCCCCTTACCAGCACTGGGGTTCTGGGTCCAGCTCATCAGGGCCCTTTGATTATTCTGATGGATAACTTTACTGATCAATCTATGCAGATAACTCTAGAGCGTCTTGTTGCATATGTATGAACTCTACTTTCTGATCAAGTTGAGATTGTCCGTGGATGTGGAATGTTGTATGATTTAAACATTGACAAAAGTGCTACCATATCTTTTATTGAAGTGGATATAGGGGACGCTCTCACCTCCAAGCAACAATGACAAGTAATGATTGAAGAGTACGCCAATATTTTTCCACAGGATCTGACGATTTTAATATGATGAAGAGGGTGCAGCACAAGGTGCTTACTGGCGATGCCCCTCCGATCCACGCTCAACCTTATTGGAAGACTAAGGGTGAAGAGTCCCAGGTTATAAAGGAACTAAAACAACTCTTAGACGCCTGATTGATGGAGCCGTCACAAAGTCCATGGGCCTCACCGTTGCTGCAGGTGAGGAAGAGAGACGGATGGCACTGGGTGGTAATGGATTACCATTGTCTGAAAGCTATCACTCAAAAAGACAGTTACCCTCTACCATGAATCAATGATTACTTACAACTTTTACTTAGATCTCAGTTTTGCTCAGCAATAATTCTTGCTAGTGTGTATTGGCAGTGTCGTGATTCTGATATGAATGGATGATAAGCTGGGATTTTCTAGGGCGGATTGGATAGAATCCGCTGAACATGAAATTGGGTTCAATCCTTGAGTGCCACAAGATGAGGCGATATTGGGATATAATGAGTATTATTGGATCGCCTCCAAAATAAAAGGTGATAAGGCGATGTTGACATTTGATGAATACAAATTTAAATCGCCTAAAATTAGGGCGATAAAGAGCTAAAAGAATAACAAGCTGAAATTGAGGAGAATCAGCGGAATAGAATAGTCTAAGCTATGAGAGTGGTATTGTCTAAAGCTGCTGTATATAAGTGAGATGGGCGATTGAGAGAGGTGAGGTTTATAGAAGAAAGAGTAAGCAGATTAGGAAATATCCGCTAGATCTTATATATTAAATGAAGTGTTTTTAGGGATATTGCTCCCTTTTTTTATATTATTATTTCAAGTGTGCTCCAAGGGGCCAACGATCCTCATATCATCATTCCAAATGCTCAGTGGGTCAACCCTGGAAAAAAATCCTTATGGCCTATCATAAACGAATCCGCCAGCTTTATAACAGTGATGCTCACTACAGGGTGCCCATTGATCAATTATAACATGATAAAAACCAGTTGCCGACTATGTTGCATCCTGATTATTGTGATAATGATTCTACACCACACGATGGGCCAGTTGCCTATGCAGAGATGAAACTTGCGTTGGACGCTGTGCTTAAAAAGCAAGATGAGCTGCTCCAGGAGGTTTGCAGTGATAGACTGCCTCCATTTGATCATAAAGTGAATATTCATGGGTTATTTAAGCGATTTTAAATTGTAATGGAAGGAATCACAGAGAAATGAAGAGCAAAACTGATGATTTCTACTTTGGATGTAGGAAGTGCTGATCAAGTCGTCTGTTACCTTTCAGGCAGTTCCATTATATACCAAGAAGTCAGAAAGATGGTGCTGTGGCTGTTCATCAGAACTGCGAAGATGTTGCAGCGGAAGGCCAAGTTTTTGACCATTGGTTTTCAGCGGAATGAGACCCTCACTATGTTTGCTGAGCAATTTATGGCGGAGGCTCACGTGTTATTTGAGGCTGGAATTCTATTTAAATCTGACATGTGTATTGCAAATGACTTCTGCTGTGAAGCCATACCGTGAGTTATATAACGTTATGACCCCAATGTTGGATAGAGATGTACATTTGCTTAAAATTTTTCAGTTTTTGCACTGTATATCAGCCAACTTCCCTCCACCCAATACTGAGTGGAACCCTTCTGCTACTGCCATCAAATCATCTTACTTGGGGAACTTTGTCAGTCCAGTACAGATTGCACCAAGTTACCCTCAGCTGTTAAATGTCCAGCCTATACCTGCTTATCATCACTGGCACAACTATCGATATAACCTTATTTCCACTTATCACTTCCAGCTAAACTCTTGACAAGGCTGGTTTCACATTAATTGGGGACGTGGGCCCTATGGGGTCAGCTGTTTCAAATGCAGTTGACAGGGGCACATGGCATGATGGTGCCTCAACCAACAGGTCTCTTGCATACAGTCAGAATAGTACTGTCAGGGAATAGTCAGAGCGGAGTAGAGATGGGACTCTTT